>KN839841.1:402272-454120 GCA_000827185.1 Hydnomerulius pinastri MD-312 | reverse complement strand
CCCCAAGCCCTGCCTCAAACTCTTCCTCTCCGCCGCGCGCCCTCCTCACCTCCCGCCTCTCAGCCTTCCACTTCGCCTTTTGCGCGTCCCTCATCTTCTCATCCAGCGCCGCATAACTCATCTTGTCCATTTTCCCCTTCTTCTTATCCCGGCCTTTCGAGCGTTTCCCAATATCGGCGCCGCCGTCCTTGCCTTTAGCGAGAGACGGAGCCGAAGAGGGGGCGAACCGCTCGATGGGCCGGTTCTTGGGTGGGTGCGGGAAGAGGTCGCCCCAGGATGATTTGCGCGCGTCGTAGAAGGGTTGTTTGCCCTGGGATTTGGGGATCGTGAGGCGTATTATTTTGCCTGGTTGGTAGGAGGTTTGAGGGGGGAAACGGTTAGCTCCGTCGTGTGATAAGATAAAGGCACGATGATGGAATGTGACGACGTGAAGAGGAAGGGGAGGGGGGCATGTAAAAGGGCGCAAATTATAGTTATTGGGAATAAAACACGAACCTTCCTGAGTACACGCATCTATGATGATATGTCCGCTCCTCTTGAGGGGTGGGAACACGAGCCGTGGCCACCCATACGCCTCGCGCCTCAACGCTTCCTCGAGGTCTTCTGGATCTTCACGTGCGAGCGCCGACTTGGCTTCCGTTGATGTCGAAGTCGTTGCCAATGCTGATGATACTGGGGTCTGCGCTCGCACCAAATCATCCTCCGGCGTGTGCACATCAGCATGAGGCCGAGTGGAGGCCGCATAATCTACGCCTACGCCGTCCGCATCAGCCACGCCCCTCACCTCCGCATCAGCATCTCTATCCACAGGGACGCGCGCGTGCGCTCGATCCGCGGAGCTGGCGGGATCGGGTACAGCAGCTGTGGAAGCGAACGCAGACCGTGATCGCGCTGACGGACGATCCCACGGTGATTGCGGGTGCCCAGACTCGTCCGCCCGCTCAAGTTCCCTGGGTGCAGCCGACCTCGCCTCAACAGCCCTCTCCGCCGCTTCCCTCCCCACTGCGCCCACCCTCCCCACCGGCCCAGACCCAGCCTCAACGCCGGGTCTTGGCCCCCGGCGCACGACGACATACGAGTACCCGATGTCCTCGTGTCCTTCGCGAGCGTGTTTGGTGAGTCGGACGAAAGAGGGTCGTTGGAGGCGCTGGGAGAAGCCGCAGACGAGACGAGAGTTGTGGAGAGGACAGGGGCGATCGTGTGGACACTATATCATAGACGAAAGTAGAAAGAGCGGATCAGCGTTTCGTTCGTTCGTTTTTTCATTTCGTTCGTCGGGAGATGAAAGCGGGAAGGAGCGGTGGCAGGAACAATCGCGAATGTGTGGGGATGACGCAGGTGCGGGATGGGAGGGGGTGTAACATGGTGGACTTACTGGTGCTACGACGTGCGAACCGCGTATTGGCAAGCCTTGCGTTTCGGGATCTTCCAGTTCCTTGCGGCCTAGGTCAAGCAGCATTTGACGAGCTTCTAGAATGTTTTCAAACCCTGTGGGAGAGTTATGGTCGATGATGATCTGTATAGTTGATCAGCATCACGATCCTATTTATTGTGATGTGCAGAAGAATTTCACGTACGATCGTATGCGCACCACTGTCCCACATCTCCTGGACCATTTTTTTCTTTGCGAGACCATTAGGCAATGCTGAGAGGTTGAACGCTGAGAGAGCAAGGGTCTCGTGACCTTCCGCGCGGTCAATACGATCTTGGTCATGGAAGGACCTTTGCCAGGTTGCGCTTAATGAGCCCAGCTTAGTTTCTGTATATGCGGATTAACATCTTCGATTAATGTAAAACAGTTGATCAGCGACAAACTTTGGAGAAGCTGTTTGCCAATCGACACAAGCCCGTCACGTTTGTCGATACCAAGGTAAGTAACGACACTAGAGTTGGCTAGCAGAGGCCCGTCTCCTGTCGAAATAGCTCCTTTCTGAAACGTACTAAGCGTCGCCCTAGATCAAACGCGCCTCGGTAAATACAGTCATTTACTGTCCAAAAAGCAATACCATACCAAAGTCCACTTCCCGTCCCAGACCCCCAATCCATCACCCTCTCCACATTCCACGACGCACCTAATCTGTGCTTTGCATGTTGTAGCACTGCGTAAATGGCAGAGTAGTGTGCGGGGAGGATAACGGACGCGAACGCGGTTCCGTCGCGTTCGGAGTGCCGATAACTTTGTTTGCGGTTTTTGTAGTCGACGTCGTAGGCTGTTCCCCAGCTCTGTTCGGACCCATCCTCTTGGGCGAACAGACGTTTTGCGTCACTGTGCAATAGAGTCTTGTCCACATCTGTATTCCAATTGGAAAAAAAGGAAGCAGAAGAATAGCGACGACGTACCTTCGATGAGTGCAGTGACAGTACGCTGCATTTCAGGGGGCAAAACTACAGAACCAATACCGTCGCTACCAAACCGAGCCGCAGGTGATTTACGGTCCTCTCTGCGTCGCGCAGGTTCGTCATACGGATAGTCTTCGTGATCAATGTCATAGTACTCTATATCCCCTTCGTCATTTGCAACTGCCTCGAGCTCACGTGGAGGCGGGGCGGATGGCGCGTCCGTTCTCTTGAGCTTATGGCTCGTCAAGGACATGTCTACGTCTTGGAGCAATGACTTTAGGGTTGGATCCAGTGCCAAGGAAGGCTTTGGTTGAGAAGTCGCAGCATTTGCGTTCGCTGTTGAAGAAAATGCAGATACGCTTGAGCGTGCCGCCGAACGAGACAGCGCATGCAACGAAACGCGAGCACCGGTAATCATCTCAACGTTGTGGACGACGGCGAGACTATTTTTCTGCTGTCCGTGGACTTGTGTTGCCTTGTGGGTGGAGGATTGCCGGTGACAGCGTCTAATGATCGGCTTATGTAATCTACTGCATTGAACGGCGGGCGTCTAATGCAGCAGAACTAGTGCAAGTGGCTGCAGTGCTACTGCCACTACTGCCAGGCTTGATATCTTTTCCTTCATTTCGGTCCCTTGTCGCTGTTTCCTTATCTCCTAGGGTTTTCATGTCAAGCTCTGCACAGGCCTCGAGGCAGTCCGCCAATGAGGACGGCGAACGGCCCACAAAACGAGCCAAAGTTGTAGGTAGTCCAGGCTCACCCAGCTCCGAAGAAACTGGCAGTGAACCAACCAACCAACTCAACGGAAATGGAAATGTACCACCTGGCACTGTTTTTGACGATGATCTCGATGATCCATATGGTTTAGACGCTACAGCCCCTTCAAACGAGCCCAAGGCATCAGATCTATACCTCGACACCGTACGCCAGCCGTTCTATAACTGTTCAGCTGCCAATCTCCCTCTCATGTATTTGTCGCAGATTAACAGAGCCCTGCTCGACTTTGATTTCGAGAAGTTATGTTCCGTGTCGATGTCTAATATTAACATATATGGCTGCCTCGTCTGCGGAAAGTACTTTCAAGGCCGAGGGCGCAGCTCGTACGCGTATGCTCATTCCATTCACGATGACCACCATGTGTTCATCAACCTTGAGACAACAAAGGTATATCAATCTTTCCGCTAACACGTGTCGCGGCGATTTACAGAAGTGGGTTATCAGGTCTATGTCCTCCCTGACGGTTATCTCGTATCCGACCCATCGCTCGAAGACATATCCTTTGTGCTAAATCCACAATTCACAAAAGCCGCGACAGTTAACCTCTCCTCACCCTCTCACCTCTTGAAGCCGTCTTACGATCTCGCACGTAAACCGTATCTCCCAGGATACATCGGCCTTAACAACATCAAACGTAATGACCATATGAACGTCATCATCCACTCCCTCCTTCATATCCCTCCACTGAGGGACTACCTTCTTCTCTCGGACTTTAAAGGGAAAGAAACGGAGCTCGTCAAGCGATTCGCAGCACTTGCCAAGAAGATATGGAATCCACGACTTTTCAAGAGTCAAGTCAGTCCGCACGAGTTCCTGCAGGAAGTCAATCGCGCGAGTACGGGGAAGTTCAGATTGGAGGAGCAAGGAGATCCCGTTGAGTTCCTTGGGTGGCTTCTCAACCGGCTCCATAAAGATATGGGCGGCACGAAGAAGAAGAACTCGAGTAAGTGGCGTCCGCAGTCATTCGGGACATGGAATCCACGACACCACACAGGTATAATTTTCTCAACGTTCCAGGGCGAACTCCGCGTGGAGACCCAGCAAGTTATCGTACGACCTGACGATGGCGGAAACGAAAAGCCAAAATTTGATATTGACAGAGGTTCGTATGTTGGACCCTGGCGCGAAAATTACTTGCGCTCATGTTCATCCATGATTTCCTCGCGTCAGACATCAAGTCAGTGGTATCGCCGTTCCTCTTTCTAGCAGTCGATCTTCCACCGCCCCCTCTGTTCCAAGACACAGTCGAGAAAAACATCATACCACAAGTTAGCATTCACTCCGTGCTTGCCAAATATGACGGCATCGCCACGCAGGCAAGTCCCTCGTGTTCTGCACGCACCTTTTGACGCTCACTGCACCGACCATCAGGAATCAGCCGGGCAGCTACGGCGTTATAAATGCCAGCGCCTCCCGCGATACATTATTCTCCACTACAAACGATTCACAAAGAACGCGTTCGTCGAAGAGAAGAACCCCACCATTGTCACGTTCCCGCTCAGGGGCGTTGATTTCCGCGAATGTGCGTCTATGTCGATCTTTCATTCGATAACTTCGCTTACTGGGCGTATCTTGCGCCTGTCTTTATTGACGCGGCGCAACAGATCTAGACGCACCATCCTCGCATCCGCCAACAGTCTACGATCTGATCGCGAATGTCACGCATGAATCCGTGGCTGGCACCACCCGCGACAAGGAGAATACGATCTGGAAAGTTCATCTCCGTTGCGGAGGAGGTGGTGGTGAGGGCGAAAAGTGGTTCCAAATCCAGGACCTTATCGTCGAAGAAACGCGGAAAGAGATGATCTTCCTTGGCGAGTCCGTTTTGCAGGTGAGCATGTCGTCCCTGAAAGTGAGAGCGCAACCCTGAGCTTTGACACGTGCGTCAGATATGGGAATGCCGCAATGCACCGGCAGCCTCTGCTAACACTAACGGAGCTACGAGAATGGATGTTGATCGACGGTAAAGACGGGGTTATGTGGGTACATTATGCAGGAGACGTATGGAGATAGCGGGTGTTCGCTACGCTTATTTAGGATCGAACGCGAATCCGCAATGAAGCCAATTCAAAAACATGCATGGATAAGTCTCTTGGGCAGAGCGAGCGAAAACTCCCGGAGAGTGTATCATTGCACCCCTTCAACAGGACACATGAGTGACGTACGACGCTCAGCGATGATTGGCGACCGCAGAAGAAAAATTGTGGTGCGCTTTGGCAAAACAGCCTCGGCGCTGGAGAATACTCATGTCTTTGATATCCGGCGAAAAGGACAGACAGGGCAATTCTATTTGTCCGATGACGAGGGTGACTGAGGGTAATCGGATTGTGGCGACGTCTCAGGAGTCGGGGACTTGACTTGCTCCGTTGCACCTCGGATCTCTCTGACATTCCAAAAGTCGTTAGATTGAATGACCACAAAGCCGTCAAAGCTGCATACGTACTTTGCGGCAGCAGCTTCCTCAAAGACTGGTCTAAAGATGTAAACACCTGAGACAACACCTGTCACCGGGGTAGATACCAACAGTCAGTGCAGGAATAGTTCGTTTCCGTGATGGTCGTACCTAGCACTCCAGCCAAAATATGTGGTGTGAGACGTCGCGCCATCAGCCTGTGCAATGCTCTTTAGGACTTTTTACCTGAGATATGGTGCTAGACGAGCGGGTCAAAGGCTTGCGGGGGCCATCGCGAACACGAAATTCTCAAACTATTATTTCCTTCTTTGGAAACTCCGCGATCATGATGACAAAGTGGCAAGTACAGGGGGCATTAGCTGTAGTATATCGAGGTCTATCGAGGTGGTAGTCCAGGTAAAGCATCTACACTGGAATGCCCAGCGTCTGGCAAGCAATCAGTGCAGCCTGCTCCTTCGCAATACGAAGTTGATTTGAAGTCGATGCGCTGACCACCTGGCCGTTAACTACGAATGTGCTTTGCGTCAAATTACTTGAAACGCGATGCGTTATTTGTGAACACACCTTTGCATGTAGCGGTCCATACCAAAGCATGGGGGGGTCCTTGCGAAGACTCAGACCAGCTCAGAGAGTATTGCTGCTTACGAGCTTGGAAGTCTGAAAATTGTTTGTCAGGGCATGGGGAAATACAAAAAATTGCATGCGCTTGCAATTATGCAGAGCGATACCATATACTTTTGGACCATCAGCTTTTGTTGGTCAGGCAGCGTGTGACTATAGACTCACTTCCGTTGGTCATCGTTAGAAGCACGTGGATAATAAGATCGAAGTTCGCGTAGTGAAAGGTGTCTGAGGCAAAGGTGAATTGACTGCAAGGGGTGTTCGGCTTGGTTATCGCCATCGTCCTCCAAGTCCATGGTATTTATGGTGTATGCGCTCGATGTACCGGAGGATCTCAAATCGCAATGTCATAAACCGGGTACTAGCGACACCCGCAGATGTGTTTCCACATAAGCCGCACCCCGCTCAATCAGAAAATCCTGAAAGAGTGATGTGACTACAAAGACATTTGTTCTCTCATCGATAACTCACTTGAACGCCTGGTTTGAAGACCGGAAGCTTGCCAATGGGCTCCAAAAACTCACCTGAGAAAAAGTAACCAAGCTAAGGGTCTTTGTGCCAACTGATAAAACATCAGTATCAGGAACATGAGGCTAGTTTTCGAGGTCATCATCGCGGCGTACGATAATGACCGATTTGACTTTAATTTGTAGTCGATATGGTTCGCCTGCAGAAATGGTGGACCATGTTGGCCTGCTGGAACTCCGCCAAGCTCGGACGACTACCCAGATAGCATCTCACTGCGGACCGTTGTGCTATACAAGCTAAAAGATCTGTCAGATCAGCAGAATGAGGTGCACTGGGCGCGCACAATTGGCGCGTGAGAGCTAAGATAAGGTAATTGCATTTCCGTGTTCTGCTAACGGGAAAGGAGTATCCGACCAAGATTTGATGTCGGGGCTGCGCTCAATATATCCGTTGTCATCGAAGGACTCCAATCACTGCGACCCTTACTGATCAGAATACACGAGGTTAAAAGACCGAGGAACGTGACATCACCTTTTGAAGAAATTTGAGTAGAGGAAAGTCACGATCATCCGCGATATGCACCGATATGCCTGGAGAGATTTGAGATAGAGCAGAGATGCAATCTCCGTGTTCCAGCAGCGGTGTTGACCACTGGCACCGTTGCGGATCTCTCGGTAACCTATTGCTTGAGATCGGTTCCAGCAACAGATGACTGCTCCATCACGGTGATCGAGAGGAATCAAGGTGCCGGTGTCCTGGAAATCCTCCAGTGTTGATCTTATACTAGTAAGTACCAAGACTGCGGGAACCACTTGTAGCGCCAGCTTGGGTGCCTGTGACGGATTTAGCCACATTCCACTTTTCTGTCACACGTACTTACTTGCATGAGATCAGGCAAGCAAATATTAATGCTCTCTCGCGCATCAACCGGTTCAAACTAGCCATGCGCTTGAGATTGCACTGCATAAGTCAGTCGACCTCACCTCAGAGGCCAATCGTCGGATAACTCTGAAACAGCGTGAACCCCACCCCATGGGAAAGGCTGGGGATGGTGCGAGTGCATAAATAAAAAGTCTATGACACGATGAGAGGGGTTGTGGGTAGAGATGATATAGCGCTACAGAGCGGGTCACAGAGGCCGTGAATTATGAAAATCGGGGTAGATGATAGGCACTAAAAGTGAAGACAGCAGGCGAAAATAAATAGCAAAGGAGACAGATATCACGAGGAAAAAACTAGATTAGTGCACGAGGAAGGGGAGTAAGTCGGGCCTTGAGTGTCTTAACCAGCTTCATTCTCAGCTTGGAGTGCGGCCAGGGCGATTACTGCCGCTGCACCACGAGCAAGGTGTCTATGCGTCCCAGTACCTACGCCGTACTCTTTCCCAGAAACTGCGCTAGCTGGTCAGACAAAAGCACATAAAACAGAGAAAAATACTTACTTTTGCACACCGACCTCCACTCAGGGGTATGGGCGGGCCCCCTTTGGGCGTCCTTCCAACTGAGAGCAGAAGTTCTGCCGATGGACTGTAGGACTAAAGAATCAGTCTGTTAGAACGCGTGGTTCGACATGAGCACCTCCTAGACATACAGTTGTTGAGCGTAACAATTGGATCTGCAGCTACAGGCCAGTTAGCGTCAAGACCACCTAGTACCCGAGATAACTACATACTTCGAGACATTCTGTGTTGTGCTTGTTACTTTCCATCGCTGACCAGAAATCTTTATACTGCACAACGGCGGGGACATCGTGAAAATATTAACGACGGCGGTATTGCTCGAAGGCAATGCTCGACGGAGCTGAAGGCTGCTGCAGGTGGGCGCTTTCCATGATCGCGGTGTTGCTATTAACCTGGGGGAATAATTGACGAAATAACCAACTTGCATGAAATAAGGCGCGCTCTCTGCACGCAAGACCGATCGAACTGCTTGGTGCGAAGAAGCGAGAGAGCGAGAATTGGCCATGGCCACGAGGTCTTCATGTCGCGTATCTGCGATGGATCGCTCCAATGCACGGTCAAGCGTAGGGTCCTCCGGTCAATACTTGGGAAAGCCCACCATCGCTTTCGCAGCCTCCTGGAGACTTGAAAAGCGTTGTCGGTAGGAAAATAGGCCAACAAGAGTCTCTCGTGCATCCCTTCCCTTCATTTGTGTATGCAGATGATGTCTGCGAGGAATGGCTTCGAGACGTGGGGATATGTGCCCCAGGGTTCGGTCCAGGCTCCAGAATTATTTTATGAGAAACTCCAACGTCTTTTCTGGCGAGACCTTCGGGGTGTCACAGACAATGCGCACATATGCTTGCCCCAAGCTCTCGGGAGATTCCTACTCGGAACTGGCAGACGGGTGTCAATTGAGTGTGTTTTCGGTCTAGGTGGGTGTGACTTGCGTTTGCCATGTAGTTAGTCCGTTGAACAACAAGAACATGTGGGATACGCATTGAACATTCGAAATGATGTTGAAGGTGCATGTTGCTGTGGCATGGCAGTTTTTGCGGAGGACCAGAGCTATTGGCCAGCGGTCCGAGCTGAGATGGGTTACAAGCTGGGTCGCTGTCGCAAGTGTCCGAGAACACAGCCACATTATAGCTGCATGCATTGATGGCGGACAACCCGGGTGCCGATGACACTCAGAATCTCATATCCACCAGCAGTCTCGATCGAAACGGGAACAAGTAGATATTAATCGAAAGCTACAAAATACAAGAAGCGACGGCTGAAGTACGATGATACACAAGGGATACAGAGCTACAAGATGACATTATAAGTCAAGGTCCAGCGACTCTCAGGCTGGTAATTTCGAGTCAGATCTAAACATTAACCATCATATGGGTTAGTGGCTTCCGGTGTAGGCAATGCGAAGGCGCGCCGGATCGCACCTTGTCATAGATTGCTCAATGCAATTGAGCAGCAAGGGCATGATAAGTGCTTTCGGCAGCGACTTCCATAGCGCTGCCCCTATCGCGCGCAATCCCTCTTCCATATTCGACGCTGTTGACTGAAAGTATCTGTCGGTCACAAAACAGCCAAATTTGTAAGACGTATCGGCAAGACGTACAATACGCAATAGCCAGCCACCGAGTATCATGTGGGGGGCCTGATTGTACACAAGACCAAGTCAGGTATCTTGTATGACCATACCGCCCTTGTAGGAAGTTGTTGAGATACATCCGCCAGTCAGTGCGTTGACCTGTAAAATATTTATTAGGTAGTTTGGAATTTGTCTTTAAGATATGACTTACGATCCATGCTTAGTGATAATGAAGTAAGAAGAGGGGGAAGATTTCGAGACGAGCTGGGGGCCGATGTATGACGATGTGGGATGACCTGGTCATACTGTAGCCCTTTTAAACTGGGGACCACAGGAAACCTGTCATGATAATTTGAGTCAACCGATAACAAGGAGCAGAGTTGCTCGAGTGCCGGAAGATTCTCCCGGTAATAAATGAACCCCGTGACTGCGATATGAGTACCCGCAAACACCTAGTCCCAATGCTATCAACGTTTTTTGAGTCATCGTGAGGGTAAAGATCTCGTAAGTACAGCAGGCGCAGCTGTACGGAGACCTTGTGCGATCCCACTAGTACCCACTTCATCCTTGGCTATCAGGGTTTAAAAGAAATACTGTACTTACCGACGCAAACTGACTCGTTTGGTGCAAGCTGTGTGTGAGAATGTCGATGAGAGGTGTGGTTGGGATGCTCATGAACCCCCCCCCCTCCCCCCATACTCTCAGTAGCAACTAGACAGTGGCTGCAGCCTATGTGAGCTCCTGTTCCTCTATCGTGCAACATTTGCGGAGCCGTCAGCCGAGGTTGCGTCGCTCGAGGATATGAACACGCAGTCCAGATCACTGCGATCATGGAGCGCTTAACCACGATGGATATCGCAGCGGGAGGTAGACTTGTACTAAATGTAAGAAACTTGTAATCTTCGGAAAGCAGGGACGACAGCTCTCAGGCTGTCACAATGGTTGGCGTGCTGAGTGCGCGCCCGCGGTGTGCAAGTGGGTGTCCGTCTTTCGGGGCCGCCATGCCAGCAAGTAGTTGTGTTTATGACCTGCTTAACGTGGGGGGCTTCTGCCTGGAGCCAAGATACTCGTGATGTAAACAAGAGCACCGACTTTACCATAACGAGGGATCCATGGACTTGGAGGAGTCACTTCAAATTGCATAGTGGACGGTCGAACAAGAACCCATGAACACCGCCATGGCGCCACACCTCCCGAGAATCCTAATATGGTATACCCCTGTCACTGAGATCTCCCCAAGTATGCGATCCTTGTCCTTGCCTTTGTCCAAGTAATTATGGCATTTCTCGCTCACAACCCGACAGTCGCTAGTGAGAATAAACTGCACCTCTTAAACAGCAATCTCTATGAACCCTGTATACTGAGCCACGGCAATAAGTAACTGTCCTGGTTGACCGCAGCGACCCGAAACTGGTGTTCCCCTGACGTGGCAAGTTAAGGGTTGAGGATTTTACACGCCCCATCACAGACCCCAAACCAGTCTGCGTTGGTTGTGCTAGAGCATGCTAGAACCCAACGAATGTTCGGTAATATGTCGGAAAAAATAGGTATGGTCGTGCCCCCACCATAACCGCGGCGTTTGGGATCACCACAGTGTGGTAAATTCGATATCCTTCCAACTTCGAGATGTGACACAAGGCATATCGGAAGGGCTGGAACATGCTGATTGTACTGTTGGGAGGTAAAGACTACGGAAATACGAGATATGTGATGAGTAGCTAGAAAAAAGCATGCAGCGATAGCAGTGTACAGAGCTTGCGGAGAGTTGTGTTAAAATTCGAAATCATGGAAATTAGGCTCCTTGTAATGCTGAGAGGGCCATGCCTGCCGCAGCCTCCTTAGCGTCCCCGATAGACAACCCCGTTCCGCGACCATACTCAATTTCTGCGACTGTAGGATTGATCGCGTGAGGTGCGGCAGCAATGACAACATATCATCACGTACTGTAAGCAATGGCGAGCCAGGTTGGCTGATGATGGGGCCCTTGGGAACCTGTACCCCAGGTCAGGTGCCTTGTGTGTCCATACACCCTCTGAAGGTAGTTGTTGAGCGCCTGACGTCTATCTACCAGGTTTGGGTGGTGTAAATTAAGTCGGCAGTTGCATAGGGCTCACTTACGGGTCGGTTCCATAGTGTGTATTTGCTGGAGGTAGCTGGAAGTGTTTACTGTGTCGTTAGGGATAATTCTGGCATGTAGGACCTTTATATTCGGCAGGGCGTACTCAAAAAGACATATATTGCGCCAACAGGATGGCAAGGTCCACAGGTTGGCTTTTCGGTAAACATGGTCACCGAGATATGAAGTCGTGAATATGAAATGTAATGTGCACGGAGATCGATGTCTTGCAGGACCATCCACATTCCCTGCCGTTTGAGCGGTGGCTTGCAAATTAATGCCGCGGCGCGTGTCCTTACCAAGCTGCAAAGAGCAATAGTAGAATTACTTCCAGGCAACCGCCTTCACAGGAGCGCCCGGTAGGCGCCGGCTACCTTGCCAAGCTGTGGAGACGCGAATTGAACAGCACCTAAAATGGTCCATTGAGGTGACAGTAGTCCTCAGTTTTCGGCTCATGCGATTGCCAAAGCCGATCATCAGAAACCTTGGAAATAATGTTGATGTTGTTGTATTTCCCTCTTCCCCGAGCAAGAAAGTTCCTTGCTGTACCAGAGGATGGATATCATCATGTCAGAACGGTGAGTAAGCAACCATTTGTCTAGGGTTCAAGAAAGCCGAGAGAGACATGGATCCTGGCTCGAGCACCAGGTAGAGAGGTGATGACCACGGCGCCCGCTGCCTACTCAACTGGAAAAGTTCACATCCTGTTGGATCACCTATAGACAGCAAACAAGGCCCACCGGGTCAGGTGTCTCTGCTTGTGCGAAATGCCCTTCTCGCGGTTACCATTCCGGCTCTGACCAAGCGGTAAGGTCATGATATCCGCGTTTCCATAGTGTGTGATAGTTGATAGGACGGGGTAGGGAATCAATTGCGCGTTAGCAGCACTTCAGAGCTCTCACCAGCCAGTACCTGATGGACCGAAGATATAACATATCGCTAGCAGGAGAAGTAGACCATAGAGCAGTCTGTCGTCCACACTCTCGATCAACGGCCTAAGCTCGGAAATTGTCTGGGGGGGGGGGGGTCGCGTTAAAAGAGCCTAATGAGGTGCCAGTGGACCTGAGGTTATTGGACAACTCTTGGAGGCCCTACTGCTCATCATGATTCGACATGAAAATATCGGGATACCAGTCCTCGGTCCCTTCCAGGTCGGTTGGAGTTCATCGCTTCCAGGTTCCTGGTATTATGGTCGGCACCGAGCCAGATTGGCGTACAATATCTTTGACCCGTTTCGAGAGTAGTAGTGGCCCATCCGCATGAACATCGAAAGGGATGCTGGGCCGTGGGGGATGATACGAGGCTTGAGGACATGGCACGTGCAAGCGCTTGCCACCAGCGCCTAGTGGTGCACCGCCACGTAGCCCAAGGTTCGCCAATCACAACCTTGGTGAATCAGATGGTGATACATCGACCCTTCATGTAAAGGGACTATGTATGCAGTTTGACTAACATTCGACTGACCTATCGCATACAGCTGGCGTAACAGAGACCGTAGCGAATCAAGCTAAGCCGAGCTCCGCCATCTTTCAGCCTGGTAATCGGATTTTGCACGATTGCATGGCCACCTGTTCACTGCAAGTGCCAGGTCAGAGTCCTCTATTCTTCTTTTGAATCTCATTCATCCAAACTATGGAGGCGACTTGATAATATTGACGACTTCTCTGTGACACAAGGGCCAGAGATGGATAGTGCCGATACTTTGGGTGCTGATGATGCGGTCCACGAACGCATGATCTGGCTAGGGATCGTAACAAGCGTCCTGTGTTCGAGTTTTTCCTCACTAGCAGGCCATGGTGTCAGAATCTATTCTAGATAGCCTTGCTCGTGTCGGGTTGAGGAGAAAGGGCAAGATTGGCCCGCGCTCCGACGAATGCAGCCGTGGGTTGACTCCTATCAATACGGAAGAAGGCGATGCACTGACCAGTAATGTATCAGTGCAGCAGACTCCGAAAAGGGCAAGGCACTCTAAAGACCCTCCGGCTTTGCTCCGGCTAGCCTGCGAGTTCTCATACCCTATTATCCGTTCCCATCGGAGAGCGAAGTCCGTTAATGTCCCAAAGCAACTCGGTAGTCGCTGTGATGTGAAGATAAAGAGGTGCCTGGAGGGTATCTGTTACAACTTGCGCTCACATTCACCTTATCATCACATTTGTAGAGATGGGCACCTCCAGCGCACTAATTCTAACTTTGCGCATAGTTTCATTGTGTCCGTAACTGGTCGTTACACTGATGCTTTTCTGATGGTCTCTGCGCGACACCCCTCTAAAAGCGAAGGGATTTCTTCTCATGAGATTTCTCGTGTGGAAGACGAACTAGTGAGAGCATCACAAGTCGCCACTATAATTCGCGGGCCTCCCCGCGGGCGCTTCCATTGCTGTGGCAAGTGATCCCTGGGCGCTGATCAGCTGGGTTTTTCGTCTGACAAAAATTCCCTCCCAGTACTTTCCATGCGTGAGTTGCAGTCCGGTCGGCATCCCGTTCAATCCCATTACTCGCGCTCGCGTTCCAACCCTCATCCAAGCTTTGTCCCGTGCTAGGATGGACCGGCTTTCTTGCATTGAGATGATTTTGACTTTTCAAGCGTCTTGTCTGATATTGCCTCCGAATATCGATACGCCTGTTTATGTGCCTCATGCGCATCATGATCTTCAACAATCTGTCGATATGTGTCAGCTCCCGGAAAGGGTCCGACAAAATGCTGGCAGCTGTTGATCAAGTCTGTTTACTGAGGTTGTTTCCTTTAGGTTTTTAGCATCTCCACATTTACCAGTCCACTGTCGCTATAGTGGCAAGACATCGTTGAGCTCATCTGCTTGACATTCGCAGATTCAAACCGCATCCAGTTGCACATCATCCCGCGCTGCCCGTCCGACCACACCACCCACCTGTTTATCTTCGCATTAAATCGTAGAGGTTATGAGAATTCGCTTTGGAAACTAGAAGTCTAATGATTGACCCAACACTAAACAGTCAAAAGATCTACAGCACTGCCATCACTGGGGTCTGGTTGTTACATCGCAAGGCGCCTCCATACATATATATATACAGCGTTTTCACGGCCAGAAAATACAACTGCACTTAATCGAAGTTGTGGGACTCCCAGAGAGTCATGTCGCCTGCACCTTCCATCAATTCTCAATGAGCAGTCTCTGCGATCTTGATGGCAGTACTAGTGATGCGACGTGCGCGGCCGCCATCGTATCTTCGACACGTGCCGTCGGGGGATCCGGACCAATAGTGCGCCTTAATATGCTTCGAAGATCCTTGTCATGTCCTGTCCTGGGAGAGTCTTGGCAGCCTCGAGGATGAGGGTCCGGCAAGCTCTGAGGCTACGATGTTGCTAGCAGAGTGTATTCTCGAGAGCCTCAATACAACGTTTTTTACTACTGTCGCCAACAGCTGATCATGAAAAGGATATGCCACCGCCAATTGCCACCGTCGATGTCACCGCTGCCATACTTATCCGATGCAAAGTGATCAACAATAATGATGGGAGGTGCTGCACCGAAAACAACCGCCCCGGCAATCTCGGTAAGGCAACCAAATCGACTTCTTCATTCTTTTGCCTGACGGTCTCGCATGCACTGGAGCCTTAACCCTACTATCCTATCAATATTTTCCACCTCGTTCCCCATGGTGCCATGGGCACACGGGTGGGCAAGGGGGAAACTGGACGCTCGTCATCAAGCATCCGTATAGATTGCTGTGCCAATCGATCTGGGTTTGCAGAATAAATCAACGGTTCGCTGATTGGGCCTGTGTTCCTTACAGGCTGTACGTACTTATCTCGACGAAGAGGGGTAGGCACGCTAAATTGGAAATCTTCCGAGGATGTCAAAGTTGCTACCTACCATTACGAACAGCCCTTGCGGTGTCAATCTCTTGTCTTGGACAGATAAAGGCACAGAAACCAAAGATTGGTTCCACCCGTGAATTTCCCTCCGAGTTCCCCCCTCTTGCGCTCTGTTTGTCCTGTCAACGATGGGTGCCATCGCTTTCGTCCGCATTGCAGTTCTAGGTGAGTTACGCTGCTCTGGGACCTTCTTGATGTTGACGCTGCATATGCCTCCACAGGGCTGTCGACGCTTTTCTCGATCATCGCGCTGGGCCTTTCAGCTCACTTGATCTCGTTGACGGAAACTTATTTCGATCTTTATTTTGTTTTTTCTGCCCTCGGTGTAGCCGCTGGAGTGCTCTCTTTCCTGACGCTCCCAGTGATGTGAGTGATGCTATCCAGACCATTTTCTATCTTTTGTGCTGACTCAAAAATAGGCTCTTTGTTGACTTCGTTCGTCATGGTGCTTTCACGTCGATGATTGTAGTTGAGCTGGTCTGGTTGTGTAAGACGAATCAGATTCCTTGATAGTGATGTAGCTAATTTCTGTGCGCCGGTAGTCATTCTGTGGGTTCTATGGATCGCCACCGCTGGAGAAGCAGTCACCGCATTCAACTTCTACTTCCCATACGGCTGCGTTTACAATAATTGTGGGTATTTCGCATGTACCTTGTTCGTAGCTTCCATTCATTGGTCCCTCCAGTACCTACTACTAACCAGGCCTGCCACGAAATCCAAGCCGTGGAAGCGTTTGCGTTCCTGAACTTCATCCTTCGTAAGTTATCCTTTAGATGTCGCTCGCCGTAGCGTACCTAATAACCGCTGCAGTCATGGTCTACAATATCTTCCTATTGGTCGTCGCCATTATTGCTGCAAACAACGGCAACGGAGTGTGGCTCTCATCCGTCAAGGAAAGCACCTTCTTTGCACCCTCGAATCCTCCAGTTCAGCAACATCAAATGGGTCAGTATAACAGCACCCCCGCACCTCAGCCCCAGGCTGTACCTCAGCAGTATACAGGGACTCCTGGGACACCTGTTCACCCTCAGTACACTGGATCTCCTGTCCCATCGCAGCAACCATACCCCGGAACTCCTGGCCAGCACTCCCAGGCGATCCCTGTTTGAGCTCTCGTTAGCTCTTGTTAATGGGCAGTTTATAGCACCTCGTGTACTCGGAAAATCTGCCTCTCCTTTGCTACAAGAAATTTTTGTTGGGCAAAGTGCTTCGTATATCAGTGTCATCGATATAATTGACTGTTCTGTCGTATATACCTCTCACTCTACATCTCAATGGATATTCCTCGCTCCCCCAGAGGTTCCTGAGATCGCTGACAGCGTCGCCTAAAGATGCGCCACCGGCGGAGTTGCGGGAATAGCCGGTGCTGTGAACCATCCATCAATGTGTGGACAGCCGTCTCTAGCTTTGAGCTCAACGTTTCCCAGCTTCAGTGGTATTCCCTGTCTACCCTTCTCGCCGCCGCCGCCGCCGCCGTTGTAGTATTCTACGGTGCCTACACGATCAAACCGCCATACTTGTCAGCCCGAGCTGGCCCTATAGGACACATTATTTGAGGACTAGTTCACACGCTCTTCCTCTAATTCATCCTTGTTGTTTCGCAAGCATCCCAGGTGGGCAAATTTTCTTTCTTTCACAAGACAACATATCTCTATCAAGTCTAAACACTCGCGACCCTTAGTATTGACTATAACCTCATTCTACGCTAGATTTGAACCGTAACAATGTCCCAACCACAAGGTGATATACAAGAGCGAATCGCCGCTGCACGTCGTGAAGCAGAGGTGTTGAAGGAGAAAATCCGTGCGAGCAGAGAGGCTTCAGCCGACACCAGCTGTACGTGTTTTATCGCCCATGCGATGTCATAATCCGAAGAACTTTGACAATGACCTCGTTCACTGGTAGTGCGCGCTATGGCAGCAGAGGTCGATACTCTTCCCCGGATCGTCATGAGACCTCGGCGTGCATTAAAGGGACACCTTGCTAAGATCTATGCAATGCACTGGGCTGCTGATCGACGGCATCTTGTCTCAGCGTCTCAGGATGGGAAACTAATCGTTTGGGACGCCTATACTACCAACAAGGTCCACGCTATTCCTCTACGATCCAGCTGGGTGATGACCTGCGCCTACTCGCCTTCTGGGAATTTCGTCGCTTGCGGTGGTTTGGATAACATCTGCTCCATCTACAACCTCAACAGCCGGGAAGCCAACGGCGTCAGAGGCGGCCGCGAACTGAGCGCTCATTCGGGTTATCTCAGTTGCTGTCGATTCATCAACGACAGGCAAATAGTCACCAGCTCTGGTGACATGACCTGTATGCTTTGGGATATAGAAGCTGGTGTTAGAGTCGTCGAATTTAGCGACCACACAGGCGATGTCATGAGGTAACTGACATTCACTTTGGCTCTGCGTTGACTCACCCACTTGTCAATTAGTCTGTCTCTTGGCCCTAACCAGAACGTCTTCGTCTCGGGCGCTTGCGACGCTACTGCAAAACTTTGGGATATCCGCAGCGGGCGCGCTACCCAGACGTTCACCGGCCACGAGTCCGACATTAATGCCGTCCAGTACGTCCTGCTTTTGCTAAACTTGACTATAAAGTGGCTTAATTGTGTGGCCAAGATTTTTCCCTAATGGCGATGCCTTCGCGACTGGTTCTGATGATGCCTCATGCCGGCTGTTCGACATCCGGGCGGACCGAGAGCTAAACAGCTTCACCCACGATAACATTCTTTGCGGCATCACCTCAGTTGCATTCTCGATCTCTGGTCGTATTTTGTTTGGAGGTTATGATGACTGGACATGCAATGTCTGGGATACCTTGAGAGGCGAACGCGTGGGAGTTTTGACTGGTCACGAAAACCGAGTTAGTTGTTTGGGTGTGTCGGTGGATGGTATGGCCCTTTGCACAGGTAGCTGGGACAGCACACTTAGGGTAAGCGTTTTCGTTGATCTCCAATACTTTTTATACTAACCATCACTTTGTAGGTTTGGGCATGATGAAAATTGAACTGTGACAATTCTTGTTTTCTACAACACTCCCTCACCGTCTCTATTTACTCTCCCCTAGCTTCACTTCTGTCCTCTGCTATCTGTTCGTTTATATCGTTGCCTTATCCTCACCCGCATGCGTCAATGTTGACGCCCGCCTCGAGTCGGTCCTTACCGGGCATTAGCATGTCTCCTACCTAGGCGTGTTTCCTTTCCCCGCATTGGTACATATATTGTCTCGTTGTCGGTCATCTCCTGCTGCCCAAATTTTATTTCTGGCGTCTTTCACTTGCTACCATCACCGTACATATTCAGCTTTTCAATTCATTTCTTTTTCAACGGCTTTGGAACCTTGGAACCCCACTGGGCGTGAGTGTAACTCTGAGAATTTGACATTGTGTAGTGGCCAGGGGGTGACATTGTAGTCTAAAGATACGTACAGTACATCAACTAGCCACGTCGCGTTGCATTTCGCCTTTGGAGGTTCACAACCCCGGCCATCCATTATCTTCGCAGCTGCTACGTTTTTCTTCTGGAACGACTATCATCCAACCTACTAACGATTCTTGACGACCTGCCATTCCAATGTCTCAAGCTGAAGATGACCGAGCTGCAAAGGCTGCAAGGGCGAAGGCTTTGGTACGCGTCCGAGTGAAACTCGGAGGGTTGTACGACGGCTGAACTTTACAAACAGCTCAAGAAACGGCAGCAAAAGAAGGCTGTAGGTTCTGGCAGTGGTGTATTAGCCAGTCCTCCACCGTCGCGATCATATACGCCTGCACCAGCAGAACCCGCAGCGTCGGCTGGAGGCGGGGAACCTGAGCGTGACATCAATGACATGTACGTTGACAACTGGGTTATAGTTGCCTGGATTCATGTTGTACGGTTTGTTGCAGATTCAGCTCAACTGATTCAGGTGCAAATTGGATCGAGTCGTTGCCCAGAGCAGAAATACCAGAGACAAAGAGTGCGAGCAAACCAACGAGCCCCGAGCCCTCGGCGAAGTCTCCACCCCCTCCAGAATGGGTGGGCACTCCAGTCTCAGTCGCGCCGTCGTCGGCTGCAACCCTTGTCAACGCTCAGGCTCTAGAAGATCTTCGTCTTCAGGTTACAGAGCAACGGGAGGTCATTGGATCTCTTCAAACCGAGAAATATGCTTTGCAGACTTCTTTGAGTCGACTAGATGATATGCAAACAGGTGGGTGCCAACAGGTGACCGCATATATCCCATCCTCTAACGCACAATGAACACAGACATTCAAGGGAAAGAGAAGTTGCTCCAGGAAGAACGTTCGCGTTGCAAGTCTCTTGAAACGGAGCTCTCGCAAGCGAAGGAATCGAATGCTTCCACGACTCGCCGTGTCGAGGAACTCTCTCAAGAGAGATCACGCCTGGAGAACCTCCACAATTCTGCACGAGCAGAGATTGAGCGTTTATCTTCTACCTGCTATGAGCTGGAGCAAAAATCCAGCGAGGCGCTCAAACAAGTCGAGTCCCTTCAATCTGGTAAGTTTGACTGGCTTCTGGCAACCTGGCATTCTGAATGACGTTCTGTAGAGATGCAGCACTTGACTTCAGATTTGCGCACCATGCAGCAAGAGGCTGATAATGCGAAGGGTCACTCGACCAGGGTCGAAAGGGAACTCTCTGAAGCCCGTAGCCAGATAAACGAACTGCGAGCAAAGGCTGCAGAAGACTCTAAACGCTGGCAGGAACAGGACCAGAGCCGCCAACAAACCATTTCGCTGCTTGTTTCCGAGAAGGCATCCCTTACCACGTCAGTTCAACGCCTGGAGGAGATTGAGATTGGTATGCTTTTGCTCCAGTATTTGGTGACTATATTTCTCATATCACCCTCAGAACTCCAAGAGAAGGAGAACCTGCTCCGTTCTGAGCAATCAACATCTCAAAATTTGAGCAAGAAGGTCCAAGAACTTGAGACTAGCGCTGCTCAACGCAGTGGTGAGCTTCAGGAAGCGATATCTCGCGAGAAGGATCTATCAGAGAGGTGTCGCGATCAGGTGGGTGCTTCATGATACCCTACAGCACAGAACGCGTCTGACTTTCACCCCAGGAGCGCGATATTCAACTTAGGAAGGCTGAGCTTGAGGACGTACAGGCCACCTCTAATCAGCACCAACAGCGGGTCCGCGAGCTAGAAGAGCAGATCGAAAGTGACGATCGAGCAGACCGGTTGGAGGTATCCCTGAAGAATACGCAAGACCGGGCTGACGAACTTGAATTTCAGCTCAACAAACTCCAGCAGGTAGGTCTTCGACATATATTTCCTACCCCGCACACTGAACTCGTCATCTACTTAGTCTCATTCCGACGTCAAAGGAGAGAAAGATGACCTGGAGTCACAACTCCGTTCGAGGACCGACGCCGAAGCGGAATGGAAGACCAAGCATTCCATCCTTGAGGGGGAACACGTCACTCTGCAAGGACACCTGCAGTCTGCCAACAGCCGTCGAGACGAACTCCTGGAGGAACGCGCTTCGCTGCAATCCCAAGTCGAGTTCAACCAAAGCGCGGTCAAGCAGCTCCAACAGAAGCTCGGGGAGCTAGCTTCCGAAGTCACCTCCAGCGACCGAGCACTCCAGAACGTGCAAGGGGAGCTTCGTGCTGCCCTCCGTCGCGCAGAAGAGTCGGAGCGAACCCAGAAAGACCTTCAGGCCGAGGGCACAAGGCTTATGCAGTCTTTGGAGGAGATGCGGCCCAAGATCGTGGAGTTGACCTCCGTGAAGCTTGAGCTCATGGAGCAAATAGAGAAGCTGGACCATGACAAGATGTCTCGTGATACTCTTATCTCCAAGCTCGAGATGGCTCTCAACGAAGGGACGGAGCGAGAAGCAGAGGCAGCGAAACTTCGGAAGGAGTCAGACGCACTTCGGGAAAAGGACAGTCGTTCCTTGCAACAAACCATCACCGACTTGCAGCGCGGCTATGCCATACTTGAAGTCGAACTTCAGTCTTCGCAGGCGGCCGTCCAGTCTTTAGAGGCTGAGCGCACCCGGATACGCCAGGCGGAGATGCGACAAGCTGATCTCGGCAATCGCTTGAATGCAGAGTCACGCCGTCGAGAGGAGGAGATAGCTCAGTTGGAGGCTGCATTGGCTTCCTCTCGTCGTAACGAGGCAGAGCAGAGCCAGCTCATCAGTCACTACAGCGCCGAGATTGAAACCCTTCAAAGCGAGCTGATGGCCAAGGAGGAGGAGCTAGAAAGTGTCCAAAAGACTCCTATGACAGACGAAGGTCCTATGTCATTGGATGGCGAGATGCTCAGCGCGTCGAAGCAACAGCATGCGATGGAACTTTCGTCCGCCCAGTCTCAAATTCGTGCCCTGGAGACGGCTGTGTTCGAGGCACAGGACAAAGCACACCGTCTTCAGCGACAAATGCACGTACTGGAGGACCAACTCGCCACGCGTTCAGCTTCTAGGGCCACGTCGAGACCATTTTCCCCAACAGCCAGGCCATCTAGTCGCACGAGTACGGACTTGCGCCGTAGCTCATTTGGTCACAAGTCGAGCAACCTCGCCCCACCATCCACTCGATCCGTCTTTGACGTTGGGCTATCGCCTGAGACGAGGCACAAACGCCAGGTCAGCCTAAGTATGTTAAAGGCTAGAATCGAAAGCGAAGCCGCTGCGAACGTCCACACCCCGCCGAGGGGCCTATCGCCTGTACCAGACGCTCCCTCTTCGCCGTCTCTGCATGATGCGGACGTCCATCCTCGACGACCGCAGTTTATGGATGAGTCTCACATTTTCTGGTGCCATTCGTGTCGTGGAGACCTAGTGATTCTATGATACCATATTTTACCCTTTGTTCTGAGTGACCCAAGATATCTCGATTGAATTAATGGAATGTGGATGTACACAAGTGATGAAATGCTAATGATGAGGTAAATACTGCATGTGACAAGACGAGAGGGAACGAGGAAAGGAAATGATAAGGTATCATAATCAGGAGAGTTGGACCTGCTTCGTCCGCAGAGTTCTAACCCTGTGCAGTAAGACCTGAATGACCTGCTATCAGTAATCTGTTGAGGGGATTTGGGACATCAATAACGCTTACCTCGACTTCCTCAGGTTGCAAGGTACCCCTATTACATTCCTCTTCAACACCTTTCTCGATGCTCTCCAAGACATCTTGGATAAGCTCCCTGTAATCGACGCCAAAGAAGTGCGTTAACTTCGCAGCTCTTCGCCTGCGAAGCTGGAACTCTGATGTCTCCGGCTTGGGGGAGGTCGCAAATTCAGACGACAGCGACGTCGAGGAGGATTTGATAGGAAGGGAGTGACGCCGTTCAGACTTCATAGAAGATGTCGCTGACATACGACGATTATCCACAGGTGTCTGCACTTCTTCAATAGGCGAATCATTCAGCTCGTTGTGAAGGAAACGGTGAAGTTCCACAAGAGATTCGCGGTCATCCTGCATTCAAGGGTGAGTATATGCTGTGTGATAAAGTGCATATACGTACCCTGTCGATGATGTCGACCAAGGAATTCAGCGAGTGCTGATAATTCAAATAGACGGAAGATGTTGCGAGGATATCGTTATATCCTGAAAACGATTCCGAAAACGAGCTGCCAGTGGGGGACTGACCGAACTTGAAGGGTAACAAATGCCTCGAAGAGTCAGAAGTTCCCGGCCGATGAGTCTTTTTGCCCTTGTATGCAGATTGGTTCAGGTTACGAGTGTTTGAAGGGCCATCAATGGATAGAACGAATGGAATTGTGGGACTTGGAAGGGTTGGCGAAGCGGGCTGAGAATGGGGTAACGTGGAGCGACCCTGACGAGTGTGGAACAGTGTCTGGGGTGGTGGTGTACCGAATACCTGGGGACGAGGTCGTGAGGTAGGGAAGCACATCAATGACAGCGATACGTACTCTTTCCATCTTCTGGGCCCGGCGAACATTGAGTGCCTTCTCCCTTTCATCTAGCTCCTCCTTGCCGCGGTCGAAATGCTCGAGAGGTGCAGCAGAGCCCCTTCGCCCGCGTAGCCAGTTTTCACGCATACTTTCCTCGGGCATTGCGGTCGGGGGCAAAGAAGGGCCTCCAACACAACCAATGACAGCCTCTGGTGGGACTCGCGACCCAAGGAATCGATGAACCTTTGCTAGCTTGTCTCGTTTGCGCCGCCGTTCAGCTTCTGTTTGTTCTTCGGGACCAAGGCTTTCAACGAGAGATGGCGTGGAAGATGAATGATGAAAAGGCAGGCGCTTATTCGACTTCGGGACATCTATGAAACTGATGGCCGAAGAGGCATCATCACGCGTGACTTCTTCATCTGATAGATCAATAAACGAAGTCGGGGATGTGGCTCTTGGAGGCTGCGAATCTCTGAGGCTATGCAACCCGCGATGATCGTTTGCTGACGCTCCACTAGGTGCGTCATCAAGATAAAAGGTGAATGAAGTGGGAGTAAGTGGTATGGAGTGGCGGCGACCACCTGGAGACCAGAGGTTGTCAACAACTTGCCAAGGGGTTGGAGGTTCTGTTTTCAGACCAGGTGTCTTCACGGCGACTGAAACAGACATAGCATGTCGGTGGTTTTTCTGCTTGGCAGTTCCGAGCAAAGCAGCCAGAGCCGGAGGCGGCAATCTCTTGAACAAACGTGGCTCATCCGAATCAGCCGGGATGCCTTCTGCACCGGGAGTCCGGCCGAAGACTTGAGTGAGCTTGCGGTTTCGTCGAATGAGATCGGCACGCTCGTTCGCATCAAGCTGATTAGTGGTCGGAGGAAGGGGCGATAGCGAATGATACGCAACGGGATGAGGATGAGGGGATGCTGAAATAGAGCGTTTATCTGTCCGACGTTTCCGACCACGTTCAAAGCTCGGTTTGGGAGCTGTGGGCAGTGTGGGTTTATCAAGGAGCTCAGGCCCAGGACTCGGAGGTGCAAACTCGAGAGTGGCAAGGGAATGTGTCGAAGAGGCCGGAGAAACCGATCGGGGGTATGTGGGTGATATAAGCTCCGCAGTTGGACTGGGTGGAGCGAACATCATAGTGGATAGCGCGATTGAAGATGATGAAGAGTCAGAGTGTGGATAAACTGGCGAAGGATAATCACCGGAGACAGAACTGGGACTAGGAGGGGCGAATGTCATACTTGCGAGAGAGGCTGAGGAAAGATTATGTGACACGCTAGAATATAGATTGGACGAAGGAATGCTCAATGATGGAGGTCGAAGATGCAGTTTGGATAGAGCCAACTCATCCGGGCTACTCTGAATATCGTGAAAAATTGTATCATCCGAGCTAGATGGAGAGAAAAAATCGATGAAGGACTGGTCATGGCCTGTAACGCGTGCAACAGGCTGGAGTCGTGGCGGCTGGCTGGAAGCCATCGACGGAAGGGGTAAATGAGGGAGAGATGCCGTGGGGTATCGACGGATGGAACTGCCGTCGTCGAACGGATATGAGGACTCGGAATATATCGATAAAGAGCGTGTCGACGATGCTTCAGACGGTGCAAGATTTGGGGCAAGTAAAGGAGTGTTGAGATACCGCGCTGTAGACCTCGATGACAACTGTTGTGATGGGTGAGATCCCGCCATCACGAGTGGGGAAGCGCACTTACTACGGTAGCTGTATCTACATCACCAAACGCGGATAATTGATTAGACAACCTTTGAGCTGGTGCTGGTACCTGTCGCATCTGCGAATCTACATTGGATCCGGAACGGGTGGAATTCAGCGAATTAACCCCTGTGGCTAAAGCAGTCTCAGTTACCTGACACTGCCGCGTGATTGACGCTCAGGTCCACACAATCACTACGGTTGCTTCGACGTTCTGTTTCTTGGCCGTCCAGTTTGAGTTTCAGGCCGCCAGCGGTGCTCGTGAACAGGTTTAGGGAGTCCCTGCCTTTACACAACATCTTTTCCACCTTGTGTAGGGCTGGCGAGGAACGGTGAGCGGCGTCGGAAACGGACGGGCGAGAGCGCCCCTCAGCTACACGCGTGGGCTCCAAGTTCTGCTCACTAAGAGGAGACCTTTCTAGCTGCTTCGGTGTCAGAGGCTCGTCTGCAATAAATCGTGTGAGGTCGCGTCGTCAGGTGCTTTAGACACCGCGGTGAGACTACACATACCGACTTCCGAATCCTCCGGCGTATTATTAGCTTGCACGACAGGCGTGGGGTTGATAAAAGGATTGGGCGTCATCGATCTCGAAGAAGCGGGACTAGGATGGCCCATCTTCATCACGCCGTCGTTTGCGAATATGGGAAGGGAGTCGGGCCAAGAATCGGATCTCATATTAGCACTCTTCTTCCGTTGCACCTCTTTGGCGCGCGTCGTAGCG
Source organism: Hydnomerulius pinastri MD-312 (assembly GCA_000827185.1). NCBI lineage: Eukaryota > Fungi > Basidiomycota > Agaricomycetes > Boletales > Leucogyrophana > Leucogyrophana pinastri. Next base: position 428,194 of record KN839841.1, on the reverse strand, counting down.
GCCTCCTGATGGTGGCCAGCTTTCTTGCTGACCTGAACGTTGCGCGGAGGTGGTGGGGGTAAACTGATGGCAAATCCCGATGATAATGCCGAAGATGGTATCTGTGATATCGGGTGGTATAGGCTCGTTGGCGACCCACTGTTGCGACGTGTCAGCTCGTCGTGCTGTAGCAAGGCTTCGAGGTTTGGTGATATCTGCAGGGCATGTCCGGGCCTCGGAACCGTAACATGACGTGGTACAGGAGAATCAGAGCGTGGAGGTGTGTGAGCCATCCCGTTCAAACAATGCAAGATGCGTGAAACCGGGTGGGTATCCTAGGACGGTATAGACCCAGTCGTGGTAGATGTCGTGGAGGTAAGAAGAGGCAGGTGATCAACACTTTGCAGGACGAAGAGAGGAGACCGAGAAAAAATGTCAACACTTGTAAGTGGGCTCGCTTAGTTTGAATACCTGTGCAGGGTGCCCGTAATGCTGCTCCCGTAAAACGACAACAACTTAGTATATGTCACGGCGAATATGTTTAGGACTCGGTCGTTGACTCAAAAATTGTGCCTGCCCGATCACAATTACTGACAGCCTACTATGACAGACCCACGCGCGATCTTCAGCTCGAGAACAAGCTACAATTGACAGTAAGCGCCCACAGCTGGTGTGACACTGACCTGTGTGGCCTGAAGCCAGGACGTCAGAAACAACAGGGTGGTCGATATGCACTACCGCCTTGACGACCAGTCTGGGGCTCGCCGCAACCTGTCAACTTGAACGTAGTTTACGCAATCTATCATTCTTAGAAGGCTCGGCTGACAAGTGGACCGAACAACCGTTGACTTCTCCATACCGGCTCAAGCCTCACAGGGTTAGAACAAATGTTGCATTGAAAAGACTGAGAAGCCAGATGATTATACTAAATATGTTAATCGAAATGACACAGCAAGGTGCGAGTTTAACATGACAAGATGAGCAGAGATTGTACACCGTTGAAGAGAAGAAACTGAGCGTGCGACGATGCCTTCATGCGGGGGCTTGTATTCTCCGAGGCGGTAAAGGAGGCCTGTTATCCGGAATTGCGGCTGGGGCAGAAGTTGGTTCCATCTCCAGTGCCTGTGCCGCTGGCTCTTCTGGAAGAGGAGCCTCTCCGTTTACAGGTGCGCTCAGCTCTAACGACGAACGCTTCACATCGTCCTTAGATACGATGGACTTCAAAGCCTGTGATGCAGGTGACGTCGAAGGCATGACAGGAATGCCGTTTGCGACCTCTGCAGTATGCCTTACAGGGACAGACGATATCGTCCGCGGAGGAAGAGGGGGTGGAACAGGTCGTGGAGGCGGAGAAACCGCGTCTGGTGAGAGTGTCAAAGGAGCAACATCGTGGTTACGTTCCGTTACATCAGAAGGTCCTGATGAAGACGACGACAAAGACGATTGGACTTCCGGAGCTTGCTGTTGTCCAGTAAGAATGGGACTCTTCCACAAGCGATACATGCTCTGGATAGTCGGCGGTTTCGGCTTGCTTTCTGGAGGAGGCGAAGCCCGAACAACGTTTCCCATGGACATGACTTCTCCTCGATGACTTGCGTGGATTCCTGGGATAGTCATTGTACGCGCTTGAGAGGGTTGCGTATGGATCAGTGATGGCGTAGGGTGGTGCTCTTCTGTGACTTCTGTGAGATCGCGGTCTTTGAAGGGATCATTGGACACGTTGTCCCCGAGCGAGCGTGACAGCGGTACACCACCATATTTAGACGGGGTGGTCGCTCCTTCTTGAGCAGCCTTCGCTGGAGTCGAAGCCGGAGAAGCCGAACCACCAGAATATGGGGTTATGCGACCACTCGACGTGCTAGGCGATCTCGCCTTGTCTCTCCCACCCCCTTGGGGGATAGGAATAGGAGAGGAAGCTCCATCGTCCCTTTCTGATTGTTCGCGCTCCTTCCGTTCAGCGACAGCTGCACGCACATCCGCGTAACTTGGACGGCCATGCGTGCTCTCGGTCCGGGCACGATGATCCGATGGGCCTACATCAGGAACGTCGTCTTGAGAGCCGTTCACACTGATGTCTTTTTTCAGACCGCCCCAGTTAACTCCCCATTTCCGCATGGCTTCCTTGGCAGAATTACTGAGCGCTTGTTTGTCCGCGGCTTTGGATTTGAGGGTGGAAAGGAACGAGCTAGTCGTGGAGGTGCCAAGCGAATGTCGCGGGCTCTTGGACGCTGAGCTGGAGTCGGACAGATAGTTCGAGGACTCGTCACCGCCAACGGAAGATGAAATGGAATGAGTCCGCGATGTCCGCGAGCGTGCTTGAGAGTGTGTGGACGAAGAACGTGGCGCGAATTGGGGTGAGAGGTATCCATACATGCCCTGTTCATTTTCCAAAGCGTCGGTAGGGGGCGTTGCGGTGTTATCGGAGGGAGGGGTCATACTGCCTTGGGATTTGGGAGTTGAACTGACTGTTCTACTTCTCCTGCCGCGTAGAACGTCAGATTCCTCGTCATCCCTTGTACCTTCGACGTCAGACTCGTCTGCAGTTCCAGAAGAGAACCAAGATTGCCGCCTAGCAGTCTTTGCCCCCCTTTCGGAAGAAGTAGTTGCGGAACGGATGATGGGTATGCCGTCTAAAGGGGAGGTTTCCACGGTGAGTTCTTCTGCGGACTGCGTACGCGGGAGGGCCGAAGACTCTGTCTCCTCTGAGGGTTGAGTCTCTGTTCCAGGCGCTGGGACTTTAGCTTCTTCCTCTGTGCCAGGGGCCGCCATTGGCTGTTCCGACCGTACGGCGTCAGCCCAAAGTCCACCCCGGTGCTCATACTGAGCACTGTCGAAGAAGCTAATATCATCCATATTGGGCATGACCACCGACTCGATGATCTGTACGACGTTCCTTAGTCTGAGATAGTCCAATTATCGTGGAATATCACTCACAATCTCTTCGAGTCTCGACTCGATGGTGTTGAGGATCATGCTCCAAGTGATTTGGCGGTCGCTCACGATTGGCTCGACGTTGATAACCATACGAGGTGCCTTCGTGAAGGCGTACCATATCCGGGTGCTCGGGGGGCGCTTCACTTTGATGAGAAGGTTACCCTCCAGCTCGCGTAGCACGACAGCCAAGACGAGTTTGACAGTATAGGATTTGAAGCGTGCCCCAAGGTTAATTACGGCCGTCGCCTCGACTGTAGCACGGATCTCGCCTTTATACGAGAGGCCGACCTCGAGAGATGCGTCGCCCTCTTTGGTGAGCTCCTTGAGCATGGGTTTGCTCAGGGTCGGGGCTTTGTTGCCGATTGAAAACTGCGTGACGGCGATGTCCGTGAGGAAGGCAGGACGCTTGACTTTAGAGAGTTTCTTCATGAGACGGCCGATGATATAGGACTCCAACACCTGCGTCCTGTAGAAGGTGAAGAAAACACGACCTAGGAGGGCATTAAGCCAGCGCATTGGGATAACGTCGGGTTGTTCGTCGAGGGTATTGACAAGCTGGTTCATCTCGGATGGCAAGAACACCGGTTTGAGCGGGTTTAAGGTTGGCGTGCCCGCTGGATTATCGGATGCGTGTACCAGAGACAGATACCAGTCCTCCATGTCGACGCAGGACCTGACGAAGATGAACCAGGGCGCTGTGAATGCCTCCTCGCGCGCAGCGTCTCGAGTCTTCTCCTCGCGCTCCTTCGACCTCTTCTTCGCGCTCCCTCCTTCAGCCTTCTCTTCGATTTCCCCATCTCCCAAGGCCATCTCCTTCGAGACGCTCGGCATGCTTTTCCCCGGCCCCTTCGTGCGTGGCTTCAGACAAATCGCATTCCTCCTCGTGAACAGCTCCCCATCCAACAGCCCCTCCGGATAAATAACCACATCATGACCTCCCAGCTCTACAGCCGCCTCACACTCCGTCATGCTTTCATCCTCATACAAGTACATCACCTTCCCCTTGAGCACGACATACCACGTATCCTTGGGGCGCGAGCGCTTCGGATCTTTGGACCGCGAATCGAGGTATGATTTAACGAGCGTCACGTATGACCCATCGAATGCGGACTCTTCGAACGTACGGCGGACTATGAGCCAGCCTTTACGTGTCCGGGGGATGTCATTGACTTCGAGGGGTGGCTCATTGGCAGGCTCTGCGGCGTCCGTGGTGGACTCCGGGTCTATCTGCTGCTGGAGCTGGGCTTTGGCATCCTTGCTCGGGTCAAGGTCGCCGACTGGGACAGACGTGTAGATAGTAACACATATAAAGACGAAGATGACTAGAGGGATGAAAGTGAGTCCACCGAGCACGTAGGCATAAACAAGTGCCCTAAGAGACATGAGAAATGTCAGAGGCGGTCAAGCGTAACACTCTATGTGCTGAGTATCCCAGTAGTTGCCAGACGATGCACACGGTGTCTGTGCGCTGGCTGTGAAAGAAAGAAAGAGTCAGTGGTGGAGAACACGTCCAACGTCTGTGGGGCCTAGCATGACAGCCTGCACCTACCACTCATTTTCCCACAGTGCCTTGCACGTGTTCGACCGACGTGTTTCATCTCCGGCAATTGGCCCAAGGTTTGTCGGCCTCACAGTTCACATCAAGGTGACTTGGAACAAGTGTGAAACCTCCTGCTGATAGCATGCTATCCTAAAAGAAACAACGGCGTAAACTGTACGGATAGATATGGTAGCATGATATAGAGATACATGATGCGCGAGATGCCAAATACAGAGATATGAAGCACAATATGGTCAGTCGATGGGTGCAAGGAACGTGAATATCATGGGAAGAAATCATTTGTCGGAGAAGGGGAACAGCGAGGTCTTCGCCGGGAAATAGCAACCCTCGAAAACATCCCCCTTCTGCACTGCTCATCTGGTGGCGGAATTACCGCACACCAGTGACCCTCAGTATATTTCCAATTATCTATTCGCGCAGCGGTGTTGATGGGAGCAACCATGGGTGGGTGTACGCTGTTAAACGCAGTGAAGGAAGGTATTGTGAGACGCGCGCCAAAAGACGCGTCTTGATATGGAACCCAACACGATGTTTCTCGAGGCTGTTGGGTGCAAGGGGTAATGATGATGGTCGGAGCGGATGGGTCCGTAGGACGGATGATCAAGGGATCGAGCTGCTACGTGCAACATGTAGTGAGCAACAGGTGAGCGGTGAAACATGCAAAGGATTCCTCACACAAGCGGAGGATCGCCGCCGCTTCCGTTTTGGGCGCTCGGAATATGGCGTATCCGGACACGAAAGATTACTGGAGGTAACCGCAGGCCCTGTCGACAGCAAAAGGGCTGCAACCGGTATAGGGACTAACGCCTGCTTCTCTTCCTCCGATGGCGGATCCAGCTCCGAGAGTAACTTCGAGACATGCTCGATATCCTCCTCCACAACACTCTTCAAGCTCCTATACACGGGTCCAACACCCTGCCCACACAGACCCTTCACACGACTCCACGAAAGATCTGGAGGAAAAACCAGGGACGCTAGGTTCACGTCCACTGACTATGACGCAAAATATGATGTATGGGTCAGAGTTTGAAACTTTGAACGGAACATCGAAAACACAACTGCTTCGGCGCCACAGGGGGTATGGTATGGAGACTCACGAAAGTTTCTTCATCCTCATCATAGGATGATAATGCACGCTCCACACTGACGTCCAACCATCGCGCGCTGTGACGCGACAGACGAGCAAGCATCTCGATGGGTCAGTCCAAGATTTTGGTGGACCTTCGAGATCTTCTTCCGAACTAATTCCACCGCAAACTTTGTCAAGTCTGGCCAGTTTTTCGATTTCCAACCGGCCTGGAAATAGTACAAAACTATGATGGAGATAGGAGGCGTACGAAGCGCTGTGGAGGTGTAAGGCTTGCTCTAGTGGCAGTATGAGAGCACATAGGGTGTGGAGTACAGCATGAGACTGCACAAGGCTGCAACAAGTTCAAAATTCTAGCACGGGGAAAACACCTTCCCGGAACCGGGAAGCTCAAGTGACCGAAGCCGGCGGGTGAGCGTCAACGTGGGAAATTGCTGCACCCATGACAAGGCCAGCGCCCGGTGTACAATTGAAAGGTATGGCTCCATTATTTATTGCGATGAGTCTGTACATTACATTGCCAATGCACAATGGGCGTCATGAATCCATCCGACTGCGTCGTAGGCCCTGCCATCGCACGTATTGGCAAGGCCACGAGTCCGAAAAGATGATCGCAGCCTGTGCCGAACTTCATCTCAGGAAGCTCGGGCTAATACAAAGTTAGAATAAACTCGCGCAGAAGCACACAGCTTATCTATCGCATCCATTTGTCCAGCCATCCCACCGCAGGGGGACCCTGATCAAAGGATAAAGCAGGTCACATTACCTTGCTTGAAAGGCTTACGAGTACCCATAATATAGCTCTCCCTGTCCGCATGTCACGGATTCAGAGAGATAGCATCACGTTATTTTCTAAATCCTGAGTATCCCTTGTGAGCAAACACACGATTTCTGATGGTGCCGCAGCTGACCTTTTTGTAATTTCACTGAGCGCGAGTGGAAATGAATGATCCTAAAATTGCGATGAGGAGCAGGGGAGGTTGTGTGTTGGCAACTTGGCGTTGCCTGCCGACGATGGCGATAATCTCGAAGTTCTAGGTCCCCGCTCGAGAGTAGCTTCCTGGTGATCTATCATCCATGGCAGGACCCATCGAGCACGAGGAGGTGGAGACTCCAGTGGGCAGATACGCACCATTTGCAGCCGCTGTGTACGCACACCTTCGATAAACTCATTCCTGTGACGCAACTCCAAACGTCCTATCAATAAAGGGTTATATCCTTACTAACCTCAATAACGGACACTATCACGTGAGAAAAGGGTGAATAATAAAGGAGAGCAAACGGACGAACTTTGCCCAAAACAACAGCAGATCCAGGTCCCAGACTGAGCGCCTAGCCCCAACAGGGAGACAGAGTTCATGATTATGTAGTATTTTCGAAACCATCATCGACGATAAAGCGTCCGTGGCGGAAGGTTGTACGACATTGGCCTGTGTTGCTGAGCTTCGCCTTCGCAACGGATAAGTCAAGACCTATTCCTGGAATTGTATGCCTGGACTCGGACCTTGGAGAGAACGTCCAGATAGAAAACCAATCGATGGAAAGGGGCTGGCGTACTCCAGTTGGCGTGATAGACCCAAATCCACATAACTGCCAGGATGTTTATGCGAGCCGCCGAGAGCAAAGTCAAATACCAAGTGACGATATATGTTTGTTTCACGGCAAGATGCGCCCAGAGCCAGGAGAAGACAAAGGTATCCAAGAATCAGATGCCAAAGAAGAGATCGTCAGAGGTTCGAGCTGTGGCTCCAGCACGTTGAGATGGGATAAAGCGTATGAACGAGCAGTGCTTGATTGCTTCACAACACGAGGCCAAAGATCACGATCAATGATGCCTCGAGGCTACGCACTCCGACTGAACAAGCTCGATTCGGGGAAAAGGCACAACGTTGCGGGATGTTCCAGTGTGATATATCGCCACGGTTGGAGGGATATCTAGGCGCCGTACAAAGTTACATCGCCGTGGCAAATTGTGATGGGAAAGAGATATGTCAGTGAAACAGACCCATATATGACGCCGTGGGATCGCCGGAGGTATATAAGCGGGGCGGGATGGGTAATGGAGAAGATTAGAGAATTTGAATTGAGCTGTTTATATCTGGCTGAACAGAACAGAACGCGCGCTTGTAAACCGAGCACAAGGTAAGAGAAGCTCGCGCTGGTGGATTATCAGTAACATCGGTGATTCGAGGGTCGAAGGTGAAACGAGGCCGGGGGGGGGGAGAGACGGCGATAGCGAGTCGATAAGTAACTGGTGCTGAGCCCAAGGCACAAAGAAGGGGGTGTGCGGACTTGAAGAAAAATGAGGCAAAACAGTGCCACGAGTGTGGTGCCCAGGTCACAATACAAAGCTGGTATTCAGCTATCCTTCCGGGGTGAGCGGGAAATTTGCGGAGAAAAGGTAAAGCGTGGCCATCATCTGAGGCCGCAACGTGGAAACTTCGACAGAATAAGTGGGCCGCAAAGCCTGTTAGCCACGACTCGGACTGGGGTTCGGTCGGAGCCGCTGTGACCAAGCTGGGAACGGGCGAAAGTGGAGACCCTGGTGCATGTAAAAGTTGACATTGCACATGCAGTGGTGTCACACGTCGCAGTAGAGGTCGAGCGAAGTCAAAACATAAGCGCGACAAACCACACAAGCGGGTAAAATCAAATGGAGTGGGGAAAGATGCGATGACAGGAATTGCACGATGCAGGCGATGTGCTGTATATTAGATTATCAGGTACGAGAACGCGACAGTAAACTGCAGCATGGTGCCAGTGGAACCAGAGAAAGAGACGTTGGGCGTGGTAGCTTGCCTCGTTGCAGGGGGGTAACTCATGGAACTGGTGTACGCGAAGTACAAGGGGACCTTGATGAGATTATCTACGGATTTCTGAGTGCTACGAGGCCTGCCTCGAGGCAAGGAAACAAGAGAAGGCCAGCCAAATGAGGTAGGATTGGCCCGCAATAACTAGCAGGATACATATCTAATTGGAGACGACAGCGGCATGACAGGGTAACACACCGAACTAGGCGACGGGGTGAGGCGAGCATTATGTAATGACATCGCCACAGCCTCGCCTCGGATAATTCCCGGTCTGTGATTGGAAGATACCCCATGCGCCGGCACCTGCCGCCGATTTACCGTATGGCTGCCCTGCAAAAATCATTAAACTGGTCTTGCCAACAAAAGTTGAAATCAAACAATTACAACACTTTCTCTTCGTCTTTAACGACGACGAGCATCAGCCGGACTGTGACGGCTACGACAACGACAACGACACCAATCGTGAGTGCTGTGTAGCACTAGTTTTCGAAACGTGTCTGTTAATCAAGAAGTGGCAAGTATAGCAGCTGTTCTTGCATTGCCATCGTGGTCGCGTGTGTACAGATTCCGTGTTAGCAGATTAGTATCAAGACGCCCATAATTTGCCTCGAGGCAAGTTCCGCAATCCATCTCTAGCTTCCGTGTGTATCCCAAGCCACATTTAACAATCGGTGATTCCGTCCCTTTTTCCTCTTTCCCTCCCGTGCACCCCATGCTCACTGCTTCTTTTCGTCCCCCTAGCGGTGGCTGGTATACTCGTCCCCCACCTCCAATGCAACGCCGCGGCAGATCACGCCAGGTGTCTGCCGTCGCACTAGCCAGGTTGGCTTCCGAGGAACGGAGACAATCACAACGGGAACAAGAGAAACACTTCGAACCCCAAGTCCCCCCAAATGCCGACATCTTCTTATTCCCCGTGCCACCCTCCTCGAGTCTCTTACTTCAATTAGAGAAAGCGGATCCCGATTCATCAATGAATGTCCTTTACGACGTGTCACACTCATCACCGGCTTACCCTTCCCAGCCAACTCCCTTTCCATCTTCCGTCACCGATTCGCCCTGCACCTCGCCATTATCCGCGCGGGCTTTGTCACCAACGCCTGGCGGCTCCGTTGGCTCTTCTGACTCATCAACAACGGTATCGCTTTCTCCAGATTCGTATGACTCGCCACCATCGCCACCGAGATCCTTAGAAGATCAAGTCCAGGTGGCTTACGCGTTGGATGATATCCGTCTCGCCAAGATACTCCTTCTCAAACTTAAAGGCATCGAAGTCACCTCAGATACAGACCCTCGAATCGACGAAGTCCGAGACGAGGACTTTGACATGTGCTTCGTACCATCGGGACCGCTCACTCTCGAGGAGGCCGACAAGCGAGCCGTGCAGGAGACCCAGCGTAAACAAAGGGAGTGGTGGGAAGAGTCGCAGAGGACACAGAGGTTGAGGGCATGCGAGAAGATATGGGAAGAGGAGAAGCAACGCTTGCACGATGAGCGGCTCCACGCAATTCGAAAACGCGAAGAGGAGGTGGCTCATGAGGAAGAACGGAGGCGGATCTTGGAGGTGCAACTCCGCACCCAGGTTGAGCGTGAACTCCAGGAACGAACTTCGAGGGTGGGTTCTCGGCGCCTCATCGTGAAGCTGTGTCTTATATTATATTGTCACAGGTTCGCTTGGAGAGGTACTCATCTACCAAGCAAGACGAAGACCCGTTCCAGTATAGCTTTATGCCTCCCACGAAAGCCTCGAATGCGACCCCATCCCGTCGGTCTTTTGGTTCGCCGAAGGCGACCAAGAAGGTCCCCACGCGGTCTCCAGGTAGCCTACACCGATCGGTGTCGTTCAAGGAGGTCATAAACTCCATGAATGGAAAGCTGTTCCCTCAAGATCCATCGGAGCGAGCAGAAGATGCGAGGCGGATAGTCGGCCTGAACACCATTTCTAGCCCTACACACCATCGACGCAAGGCTTCCGTGCGCGCTGAGCTACTCGACAGCTTACTGCAGGTTGTCGAGTGGCAGGAAGGAGAGAGACGAAGGACGAAAGGTAAAGACGTGGAAGGAAACCCGCAGTTTTTGAAATCTCCGGTTTATGCTCCCACCCCTATGCCTTCGGTCCCGTCTTCAGAATCAGTCACGTCAATGTCCTCTTCCTCCCCTACCTCACGCTCCAGTTCGTGGCTTTCTTTCGGCAGCTGGAGATCCTCGGGCACCGATGTCACGACTCCTGACTCCCCCCTATCGGCATCACCCAATTGCTCGGTACCTTGTCCCCTCCCGAACGTCATTGAGAGTCAGCACGACACCCATCCACGTTGTTCCTTTGTTCGCATCTCATTCGAGGAAAGTCCCTTGTGTCCGCCAAGAATATCACGTTGCGGTCCCGAGACTTCCGAAGAGGTTTGCGACGACACATCTTTTGGCGCAGACAGCACACACCTCTTATCTGACAGCATGCGAACAACGTTCGTTAAGCGAGTCAGCCGTTCAGTCTCTGGCATAGTCGAGGTCGCCAGAGGCTTACAGTCAGCATACATCGCCGCCGCGATGTTCGCTGCAGGACCTTCTTCACACGACCGTCACACTATAGCTTCACAGCCTCGCGACACGCCACGATGCCGATGGCAAGCCCGTCGCGAAGGTTATCGCGCACATGCTGAGGACGTCAAGAAATTCACCACCTCCGTTTTACCTGTTACTCTTACAACGGAACCCGTCCACTTCATCCCTTTATCCCCTTTTCCGGTGACGCCGGGCGCTGCGAATCCATCCACGTCACGCCTGGCACCCGGCAATGCTATCATCATACCTTCCCCGCTGCGCCCCCGCACGCCACCTGCTGTACTTGCCTATCGCATGCGGCCTGTTGGGAACCCTGCCGTCCTTCGTCTACGGGCACTGCAGAATCTAATGTGTGCTCGTGGGAAGGAGTGGGAGGGTCGTGGACGTGAGGGCGGTCTTGGATGCGGCAAGGAGCGCATGCTTGGCGTCGCATTCGAGGGTAGAGGACGCAGTGGTCTTGGCTGTGAAGTCCGCTTTGTCGTCGCATGACCTATGATGTGCCGCGGTGCGTTTATGGGTCCAGTTCAGGTATAATATCTCCAGGGTTTCTCCACCGAGGACTTTATAATGGGCTTACGCGCTTTTAATTCTAATTATTGTTGGTTTCCTGTTCTTTTGCTTTTTGCATTTTGTACGAGTTACAAGGTGGTGGTGGTGGTGGTGGTGGTGCTCGATCTAGGGGGTGGTGCTGCATCTGTTGTATCTATATCTTGTGTCTGCGTCTCGCGATACCCTCATGATTTTTCCGTACATACATACCTGACTCATACCTCCTTTTCTCTGGATGCCCTTCTGATGATATCTCTTCTGCGCAACCTTTTTTGCGATATCCCTGACGCTCCTTTTTAACGCTCCAATCTCATCGTGACGTCTTGCAATGTTCCTTACATGTCCACTAGAGTGCCATAATAGACATTCGCTATCTAGTTTTCATCCCCTTCATGTGATCAACTTGAAGAAACGCTGAAGTGTTCACGAAAAGGGGCTTCCGCAATTGGTCACTTCTATATCACAGAGCTTGTGTCAACGACGAGGCCTTGAGGTTTGTCCTGATCAGACTCCTTGCAAAGCGTGAATCAACTAGTGGTGCGATCTTGTGTATTGATAGATCGTCAAGTGGGTATCGTGCACTAGAAATACAAAGCTGTATACGTTATTATCACCGGCTAAGGTCTAGAGTAGATCCACCCTGTGACCATGCCCTATCCAACATTGACTGCTGAGCCCACTGGGAAGGAGGTATGTTACGATTGGGCCCTACACTGACCGGTGGGGCCGGACCCGAGTTGCGAGTAAACATGGGCGGCCGTCGCGGCTGCTGCATTCGTGCTGATTGTAGGTCCATAGCACGCTGCAGCGGTGGTCCATTGCTCACCTGCTGCTGAAATTGTTGTTGCTGCTGGTGAATCGGCTGCGGTTGTGAAATGCTTGACTCCCAGCCTGCCCAACCCCTATCCTGCTGCTGATCGCTGTCGAATCCCCATGCACTAAACCGAGAACCGCTAGATGCCGACTCGCTGCGCTTCCGAGCAGCCTCCGACCGCAATGTCGAAAATCTTCCGCTCTCCTCCCGATCCAAGTCCAGCGTAACACCCTTCTCAGCGAGCGTGGCGGGATCAATTCCTAACATCTTTCGCAGCTCCTCGTTCTCTTTCTCCAGTCGTGAAATCTCTGATTCGCGTTCGAGAGCCCAGTCTTCTCGGGCATCTGAAGCCGCCTCGTCGTCTAGGGCCTGTATTAAGGCCTGCACGTCAAAGGGTGCATTATCATGTTTGCCATCGTCTGACTCCGGATCTTCTCCGGCCATTGAGCGGTGAAGTGCGCGGAGATTTTGCGCAAGGCGTTGTAGACTAAGCGCAGTTTGGGTTTCACTGGCAAGGTCGATGAATTGACTTTGCGAATCGCATGCGAGTAGGAGACCTTCGTAATGGCGCGTCAGAGTGAGTTCATGCTGTTGTGCTGCTAACTATAAAAGAGCCATCCGAGGACATGTCAACGATGGCGAGTGGTGATGACAGCGAAAAGCACGGACGGCATGGTTGCGGAACTTGGTCATGATCGTTTCCATAGTAGTCTCGTACTCTTTGAGCAGGAGGCTGAGCTGCTTATTTTCGTGCAACAAAGTCTGGTTCTCGATGTTGAATTGGGCATTCATGCGCTCCAGTTCTGATTCGAAAGTCTCTGTCACCGACCTAAGTCAGATTATGCTGCGGATGACGAGCAAGGCCGTACGTACCTTTGGAAATATCGGTGTTAAACCGCCTGAGCGCAAAACCTGAGCCGCAATGTGCAGCTTGCTCCTATTGGTCCTCGAGTTAGAACCCTGGTTAGAAGAAAATATTGACTGACGAACCTTTAGAGAGGCAGCTCTGGACTGCAGAGCGCTAGACATTTTCTGGTTGTGAGCGAGCTGATCGCTCAGCTCGTGAACGAGTAACCATGCGCGAAGGAGATCGTTTTCCATGATCATGACCGTATACAGTGCTTGCGGTAAGTACTGGCTTTGGTGTATGCCACGAAGGTTCGTGAAAGAACCAGATCCCAATAAGGAAGGGCAGGATATGAGAGGACGAGTCCAAGTTTCTTCGGGCTTCTACCTGTCGATCCTGTACAGGAAAACACAAAATAACTCAGTCGATAACTGCGATGGTCTGTGTCAGTTCCAGTCTAGCTAAAGGCGAACGACCTTGCCACAAACCTATGTAAAGGGGTAGGTTTTACCACCGTTTTTACTGTGATGTTTGGAGGTAAGAAGGATCGTGGGAACTGTGCTCAAAGGCGTGGTCAAGAGGCCTACCCGAATTCAAAGGCAACCTTCTTTGTTTCCAACGTTCATCGTCGTCCTCGTCTCCCTCAGCTTTTGTATAACATTGAAACACAAACACTCGCTTTTCAACATAATCAAAGAATTTACTACGCATACCACACATTTTCGTTTTCGTTTCTAGCCCGGCACAGTTCCTGAGTCTACCTGAGCACGTTTTACTCGGCAAAGGTCACAATTACATCTTTCGCCAGTCGTCCACCTGCCTGCTTCTCAGCTTTCCCGTGATATCCTGTTGTTGCCTCAGGTCCTTTTTTCCACCAGTACCATCAACTTTGCAAACTTCGCATATCCTCTAATTTCGTTCAAAACATGTCTGTTGCTTCGACCTCCGGTCTCTCTGCGTCTGTCACGCGCATTCTGTCCTTGGCTGGCTTTGCCAAAGAGCTCAAGACAAAGGACATACAAACCGCTTTCTCCGAGTGGGAAAGCGCTGGAGGAGGGTTCAAGATCAAGTGGAGAGACGATACTAGCCTTTTAATCGTCTTCCAAGATGCCTCAGTTGGTAAGTCATCATACGGCTTTATGGTAATTTGGAGCGCATGTGCTCATTCAATCTTTAATCGACTTCCAAAATAGCCAAACGAGCATATCTCCACACTCTTGCGTTCCCCCCTGCCATCCTTACCACGAATGCTACTGCAACCATCAAACCATATGATGGTCCTGATGCCCAGAATGTCATACAATCTGTCAACTCCCGTGGGCACAACAGCAATCCTTCACGTGGGCACAACATGCGCGCTGCCTCTATTTCCGTCTTCCCCAGCCGTAGTGCCAACAACAGTCAGAACGGCAACGGCCTGCGGAATGGAAACGGACAAAATGGTCACGTGCTCAATACAACTATTTCGGAGCACTCACCCAGGCTCAATGGGCGTGAACCGTCGCCAACCCTTCCTTCGATTCCATCTCACCCTTCGCTGAACGACCTGATTAACTCTGCCGTGTCACATGACGATCCCGCGATTCTGCACGCGGAAGGGCCCCCAAAGATCGGCGATCCAGGGAAAAGGATGTTGGGAGCTGCACTGGGTATGAGGCACCCTTCGTTGGGACCACGCGTCGTCAACGGAAATTCGGGTGGCAACAATGCTCCTCGTGGTGCACTTGATTCGACGATGAGGGATGTACAAAGGGCAATGGGCGGTCTTACTGTTGTTGAGTAAACGTTTCAGTGTTGTTGATTCAAAGATTATGTTGCGGTGGCGTACGAGTGTGTGTAATCGATGTTTTTTTTCGTGCTGATATGCATCCCTTGATGCTTAATAGGAGGCCTTGTTACTATTCTGGATGTTTTGTTTCTGTGCCTTTAGTGGTAGCACTTCAACATGTTCCATTCTTCACCGTCCCTCGTTTGTTCCGCTTACCTGCAGGTAACAATACATGTATATACTGTCACCATCATTCGAGCGCTGTCGCGTCCATCATGATCGCATTGTGTTGGGCTGTTGTTGGGAAACGTTCGTGGGTCTTCTAGGGTACGCTCAGTCAGGGCTGTAAGCTGGAGCCACCACTCCCGATCAGAAAAATGATCTCAAGGTAGGATAGGGCCCATACAGTTTCGACCAAGTTCAATCTGCCTGACAAATATATTTTTTGAGGGAAACAGCAATTTTACAATACAGCCTATGTGGTG
The DNA here is from genome assembly GCA_000827185.1 of Hydnomerulius pinastri MD-312. Taxonomy (NCBI): domain Eukaryota; kingdom Fungi; phylum Basidiomycota; class Agaricomycetes; order Boletales; genus Leucogyrophana; species Leucogyrophana pinastri. Next base: position 412,798 of record KN839841.1, on the reverse strand, counting down.
CCATCATTGTTTATTCCGCGCTATTCCCCGAACTTGCGAACAAGGTCGACAGCCGCGAATCGGTTGACGACCCACCGAATGTGCGACCTCGTTGCATGTGCGTGGCTAGATGCAAAGGTGGCGCCATGGCAAGATGGCCAGCAGGGTATATGAATTGGCTGGCAACAATATACAGTATCAGGGCTGCTGCGCGGAGACAGCCAACTGTGAGTCTTCTCCTTCAAATACAGGGCTAACTGTTTTGGATATCGATGTTCCGGGCTCCACGATGATATGGTGAAGCATTTCGCCATCTGTTACGAGATTATAGCCGGCGAGGTGGCTCGAATCAGAGAGATTCTTCCATCATGCTATGACAGATGCGGGGTTTCATCAGATCAGGATAGACCGAGCTTTTTCATGAGAAACGATGAGATGTTCCTATTTCAGGTCCAGCGAATCAAGGTCAAGATTGATGAAACCGGAACCGTATCTTGCCAGGATTCCCCCACGGACCTGAGGAGGGAAATGTCAAATCACGGAAGAATATCAAGGAAGCAGTACCATAAGGATACTGTAATGGCTTGTCGCCATAGACGCGGCGTCAGTCAAGGTTTCATGGCGCTGTCAACACGAGGCCCGGGTGAGTCCTTCCCTCACTATCGCAGACTCGTCTCTATTCTTTACCCGGCTCACAAGCCGCATCCTCTTGTGGCCACGGTCCCGTTCTTGCGGCTGTGGCCATGTATACGTTCTTCTGACCGCTGATTTACCAGATATATCACAGTGTTGGCGCCTTCAAGCTTAAGAAGGCGATCCCTTTCAGGTCTGTCCATTCTTGAGCCCATTTGGTGCTCTGTTAGTGCAGTTAAAAACGTGTTTCATAGGCCCCTCTCACCCCATTGTTCTCCTGACCATGGCGAGCCATTTGATAAATGGAAGCCTGAGCGCATCCCTAAGTGTTAATCACGAATTCTCGAGGCTGCATCCGTCACCTGCCAACGTTAGCGATACATGAGTATAAATCTATCCCGTCGTTCACTCTGAGCCGACCTTGATACCTTTCTGCTATTTACATCCTTTGCCATCCGACCAACTGGCTTTCCTTGCACCTGATTTCGGATTTCATGATCTCCACAGTCCAGCCTCTTTTCGTAACTGATACATCATCCAGTGAATGTGCTACCCCTTGCCGTCGAGGCGTGCAGCCGCACATATATTCTCCATCTGAAACCCATAATTCACTAATGAACGCCATGTATCCTCATCCTTACTCCTCCATCAGCCCCTCCGCCTCGCCCAGGGATATATTTCCGAGCTACGACAAATACTACTCAAAGGAGAGTGCGCTACCCGCACCCCGCTTCAACTCTTGGTCAACATATTCTTATCCCTCTCGGTCACCGTCGCATCCTCATTCTGTCACCGCTGTCAACCCCAAGGTCACCATTCTACCATCTCAGCCACCTCTTGTGTCAGACATAGACACACCGTCTTCAACCTCATCGCACTCTGTCCTGACGCCACTCTCCCCGTTCTCGCATCACAATGTCGGCGAATCGGACGCTCCAGATGACATGGAATTTGATGAATTCGAGTATGACGACGACGAAGATGAATATATTGACTCAGACTTCGCCGAGGATATGGATGTAGTAGATGAAGCGGAGGGACAGTCACAGCTCTACGGCGCATTGGTGTCGCATGCCATCAAGTCCACGTCTGCACTTGAAGGCGCTTTAGGAGACGTACCCTCATCATCCTATGACGGCCGTTCCGGTGCTCACCATCCAGCCGATAGAAGGATGTCTGCATCTGTTCCTGGATACCCAAGCGCATCGCACCGCTCATCCACTGTACACGCCCACCAGCCGCAACGGTGGAGCGAGAAAGAAACTTCAGCCCCATCAAACTCTTTTCCCGAAACGACAAACGCATACCCTCCGCAGCACATGTATACCCAGCGCGGCTACTCATCGACAACTTTATTCGCACCAACACCATCTACATCATTGTACCACCAATCATCATCAGCGCTTGCCGGCGCATTCATTTCTTCCGCGCGATCATCTCATTCATCACGCCCAACCTCCAACCCCTTACCCATCATGCAGCCGCAGCCGATCCGCCCCATTCCTCCAATTCCACTGGCCGAGCTGACATCCAGCGCAATCGAAGGCAGTGCCTCAGACCCCTGTGGAGAATCACAATCTTCTCAGCGGCTACAAGCACTATCACCACTTCCGTTGCTTTGTCAGCCGGTCTCTGATGCTGTCAGGTATCAACTCAAGGAGCCGTCCGCTAACGGCCCCCTTGACGATATTTGCTATGATGAAGAGAACACCTCGGATTCGATGTGTGAAGATTTCATCACAGTGACGGAAAACAACCGGTTCGCACACGAAGGGTTGGCATTCTCCCGAGAGCACCCATCAGCCGCCGGGACCACTTCCATGGAAGGACAGATGTGTTCCTGTGGATGTATGGGTTTGGCGATAGGATGGCGGTGATTTCTACATTCATACTTGCACATGCATTTCCACCATATTGGTTATTTCGAGGTTTCTTGCCATCTCCATATATAAATGGTTGCATAGTCTATGATAGATACCGTGTATTCATTGTCATCTTGGGGACTCATTATGCATCTATTTGTTCGTTCTACACACACACAATTACTTTCCCTGTAATACTAGATTTCTGTGGGCAATGCCGACAAACTTGGCCCTTCGTTTGAACGTTCCACAGGATGTCTGGAACAGGTGATTGCATCATTACAAAACAACTCGGCTCGGATATAGGCATTAAGTATGGTGGATTACGGAGTTCTTCTCTACTGACGTTCATCAAGGGTGAAAATTCGCGTAAGGAATTGCGGGAAGAACGGTGACACTCGATGAAAAAGATCTTTATGCTGTAAAACGAGGGATGACGTTATATGTATCGCTTGGTATCAATATCGTGTCTGGTGTGAAGAGGATCAATCAGAGTGGTACAGCAATGCCAAAGATCTGGGGTAAAAGGTTGGCTCACTTTGCGTGCGAACGGTCCAGATTCGGTCAGATGCCCCCTGCAGCAGAAGTTGTTCGCCTTCTCGACCCATGAGACGTAATCGACCTGGTCTTGATCCTGTTCCCTTCGCGGACTTGGGGTTTATGTGGGCTGTGGGGCGCAAAGCGCGTTCGTGTGCTGGCTTGCCTCTTCCAGGTGCTCCGCTGTGCATCGCTGTGTATGGAGCCTTGCAGGGTGGGTAATTCAGGACCTTCAGACGACAAAACGGCCGAACAATGTGGAAGTTGCAAACGCTCCGATCTGTGAGGGTCTTCCATCTCAACAGCTGGTATTACCTCCTGGAAGCCTGGGAAAGCCGCAAGTCCGTGGAACTGTGGTAGATCGGCGACCGGGCGTGCCGGAGACCCGCCTGTGCTTGTGTCAAAGATGGCCGGAAATAGTGCATGTTCTCCCTCGTGCACACTCTCGCTGCATCCATCTTCTGGCAGCGCGAAGAATTGTGGGGTTGTGAAGGGAAGATAGGACGTGTGAACGATAGGCGATTCCGTGATGTCACGGCCGGTGTCCAAGTCATGCAGTGGCGTCGGAAACAAGTCGTCCAGGCCAGATCTATCCCGACGCGTATCGCTGGATGCAATGGTCTGCTGCCTTGTTACGTTCGATGTGATTGTTCGGAGATCAGGCTTGTTCCTGGGTAAACTGTGCATCCCATCGCGTTTGAGGATTTTAGTGTCAGAAAGCCAGAACCTAAATTCGTTGGTGCCTAAGGTGGGCTTCCGTTCCAACGGCACTGCTGTTCTTAACCTATTGGATGGTTGTGAGTAGTGGTAAGGTACAGAGAGAAGCCCCTCGTAATAGAGTCTTGAGCGATCCTCCATGTGCTTCCTATAAGTGCCTTCGCATTCTTGGATTCCACAGGCTGGCCCAAGGTTCCCAGACAAAGATTGGTAGATCCCCTGACGTTCGTTGTATGTGAGAGGTCTGGCATGGGGAACCAGCAGCCCTTTGCCACTCGCAGAACAGGGTGACGCCTCGTTTGAAGCTTGTGGACTTGCATTGAGTTCATACATTCTGTCGAACACGGGCTTATGTCGATAAGAGTAAGCAATATCTCCGATGGCGCGTGTCAGTGAGAATGACTCGTCCAAAGGATTAATCACCGAGTTGAAAGTGGCGTTTTCGTCGTCCCCGGGGATAGCAGGGGGTGGGACTTGGTGAAGAAGCGGGTTTACGGCGTAATATGTGAGACTCGGTGGTGAACTCGGAAGATAGTTTGGGATAGGGGCCTTCGTAGAAGGGGCTTCGCACACAGTAGAAGCAGGTTTGGGGTTTCCTGGGGGATTCTTTCTTGGACGACCAGGTTTCCCTTTGGTGATCCCACGCGGTTTGCTGACGTCCCATTTCGTGTCGGTCGTTATTGCATACGTTGGGTGGGAGCGAGGCAGGTTCTTGAGGGGAGCCTGCCGCAGCGGTCGTAGATTGGGCTGGTAATATATAATCAGTTGATCAACATGCACGGAGATTTCCCTCGGAACGCTACCAGTGGGGTGGGTCCAGGGTCCTTTGGCAAAATTGGATTGCCGTTCTTATCTTCCTTCACTACACGGAGGCCTCTGCTGTGAAAATAGTCATAAATGTGTCTTCTATCGATGTTGTATCTCTCTTGGAGCTCTTTGCGGACAGTGAACGAAGGCATTTCTGTGTTGCCAGGTAGTATTAAGGCATCCAAGTCGTGCACCAGTTCGGGACCAAGGCGCAGAGCCAAGCTTTCTGGGTTGACCCTTCGACGCTGATGCATAATATTGATGTTCAGGGCTGGAGAATTACATGCTGAACTGAGTGTGATTTCCCTTTCGTTGATGGCGGTGGAAGGAGCACTTTCAGTTATGCCGTTTTGACGGACCCTTGTCGACACTTCAACCTCGGAGTCCGCAATTTCTCCTTCGACGGACACAGGGGGACTGCACTGGGCTTGTTGTGCATCAGTCGCCTCCATGCTTAGAACAGGGGGAAAGGAGATTAGTTATACTACTGGTTGGCGCCGACGACACTGAAAGGGGGGAGGGTATCAACGTGAAGGAGGCTCATGGGGTCTATGAACTTGCGAGCCAAACGACTACTAGTAGACTCAGGTGTTGGAATACTGCTTATGCGAACTCAACTTGCGCGGTTGATGCATTTTTCGAGCGACCTAGCGGCGACATCTACAACCGCGACGAGCCGAGGGACATGATGGTTATTTTACTTGCACCTTAAACACAAGAGCCTTTGGACGACCTCGGGCTTCCCAGTACCAAGGAATCTCCGCTAAGATACCGTGCTAGAAATACAAGCTTGCAGCAAAAACAACTTTTGGATATCGAAGTCAAAAATTGTGGTACGAGGAATGTGTAAAAATACGCACTGTCCCTTTTAATCTTGATCTGAGCTTCCTCTAGTTTTTTGAATAGCTCGGCGTCACCGATTACCCGCGCTGCATCTCTGACCTCCCGACAGGTCTCATCCAACCGCGTAATCACTCTGACAACGGTACCTTCCGCTACATCAGTCAACTCAGTGATCTTGTCAAAGGGCTACGGAGAACGGTAGTGAGTACCGAGAGTAAGCTCAGAAAGGGAAATACAAATACCATTCCTCTTGCCCATTCGTAAACAACCTCGACAAGTCCTGTTTTGAGAGTTGACCTGAACTCCTCCTCCGCCACTTTATGACGATCCTGAATGCGGCCAACCCGATCGGTAATCGCAGCAATTGCTTCTATGCCTTCTGCCAGTTTGGGAGGAATTACAGGCTCGACGTCCGTCTTCTCTTGGAAGACGAAGCATGAAAGCAAAGCAACTACTTCTTCGGGTTCGTAGTTTGCGAGCGTGTTCTCAAGGATCAGCTCAGTGAGGACAAGCTCATTGGCGGAATTTATCTGTAAGTAACATGAGTCATCGCGTGCAACGACCCGAAGATGATGTAAGGGGATACCTCGCAGGCCACGCGTCCTTTGAGCTGGACAGTCTGGTTGTCGTTGATAAACTTCAGCTCCTTGAGGACCTCAATTCTCTGCTCATAGTCCGGAATAAGCTCCAAATTTTGTTCAGAGATCGATTCCTTCAAGTACTCTATTCTTGACCGTAAGACCTTTTGTCCGTGGAGAATGACGTACTGATATTCTATTTAGCGACTGGTTCCCGAGGATTAGTCTCGTGAGACTTACGTGATCGTTGAAATGTTCGCAAAGAGTGCAGCCAAATCTGTCAAGACGTTTCGAGATTTCGTTTCTACTTCGAAGACCCTCCTGAAAGTCGAGAGTGCGCATGCGACCCCAGTCCACCTCCGAAACTTTGCTAGCTGCGATCCAATCCGCGACCACAGCTTCCAGAGAATTCAAAGCTTCAAGAGCGAGAGACTTCTTGTGACTATCCAGTATCCCCGAGGTGTCCACCTGTGCGCCAATAATCAGAATATGAGCCAAGTAGCCACGATTCTTCTATCGTACCTTCGTGGTTCTATTTGTGATCAGAGATATGCTACTCAAGTCCACGCTCCTGACTTCATACGTAGCCTGATTGGCTTGAAGTAACTTAGGGATTGGCGGCCACCTGGGTGGGACAGCATCATCGTCCAAGTCTGTCGTGATATAATCTCCAGGTGAGGTCAGCCTTAGAACTTGGAAGTTAGGACGTACCAGGCTCGCCGTTCTTTGTCTTCTGATCTACGAGTGCAAGAACAAAGTACTTTCTTGCGCTGCCCGTCTCACGAAGGTCCGGCTTGAGCAGTACAGCCGCATGGAATGGTTGGAAGTGCTTGCGAAGATATGCGAATAAGATTCATATATTAGTCCACCGAGAACTTGATAGACGTACTGAGTCCCTCAGAACGATCACTCGACCAGATCCAAGGACGTTTTGGTTTGAAGTGCTGCTTGCTGCCATCATGATGAGGCGCTTATTGTGATGCACTATCGAGCGTTGTGCATCGTAATATTGCTCGATGTCGCTCGAGCACACGTCACACTCGAGCTTAGGCGAAGTTAAGAGAGTTTTCTCGTGCTACAAGCGCATCAGCAGTTATCATCGAGTATGGCCTGGGAGCGTACCTCGGCGACCTTCTTCTGTTGATCTGGTAAGAGCCGCTGGGATGCGTTCTCAGAGAAACTGCGTTTGATCATCTCTTCCACTCGGAGAGCCTCCACCCGCAAAAGGTTGAGGATCATGTTATAGGTGAGGCGGAACTGTGACTGTAGCTTCGCCGGAGTACCGAGGATCATAGTGGTCAACATCCCTTGCTGCAACAGATTTCTGTCAGCTCCGCTCGTAGGGTGAGGGGGCAGGAAGTCTCATACGTCGGGCAAGTCGTCATTCGCGACGATGATCACAGTTCCAGTCGTATCCAAACCACGTCGGCCAGCGCGACCAGCCATCTGCGTGTATTCTCCGGGTAGTATTTCCCTGAAGCTTCGCCCATCGTGCTTTCGCGTGTTTGAGAACACCACGCATTTTGCAGGCATATTGACACCCTGCAGCCACCAATCCTGTCAGACTTTGCAGACAGTTAAGGTCAAACCCTCACCATAGCAAAAGTCTCTGTAGCAAACAGTATCTTCACCAGGCCTCGAGCGAATAATATTTCCACTACCTAAATAAACCGGAAGGCACAATGAGTAGAAAGCCTTGAAGATGCGAAGAGAGTTACTTCTTTGACAATGGGCAGCAGCCCGCCATGGTGCACACCGATACCGCGTGAAAGGAGATCACGCATCTTGCTGATCTGCGGCAACTTCTTGTCCGAGCCTGTGAGGAGTCAGTTGACCCTATAGAGAGCATCAGCATAGCACCAACCTTTCAGTCTTGAAAGTGCCTTTTCCATCGCAACGTGAACCTCGCTCTTCTCTACTGAAGTGCAAAGGTCGGCGTTCGTCAGAGTAGCTGCATTCTCCTCGCATCGCTTCTTTGAGAAAGTGAAGACCACGACGGGCAGCAATGCCTTCTTCTGCAGATGGCTCAGGAGATGGACATATAGGTTCTTGTCAGCGCCAGTGTGAATGATACGGGAAGGGCCGCCACCCCGACCCCTCGGCGCCGACCCATGCGGAGCCCCGCCACGTTGACCGCCGCGTGCAGGGGCAGCACCTCGTTGACTACCTCGAGGCGCCGCACCACGGGCACCGACTCGTTGGACAGGCGGTAAACCGGCTGCTTCCCTCTCTTTGTCCTGCTTCCTCCTCAGTGCTTCACCTGCCGCTTTGAACCTAAGAGATAGGCATGAGGCAATGCACGTAATTCGATTTCAATTCAGTTACCCATCGGGATCCCATCTGCGTTGCGCATTCACGATCTTGAACGTATCTCTGCCAGCATACAAGTAGTGCTCCAGAGGTACCGGGCGTTGTGCGGTGGAGATGACATAGATGTCCTTCTTCTTCGTACGCCTAGCCTCCCTGAATTTAATTTTGTAGGGGAAGATGTATGAGGAATAGCTCACCCAACCCAATCTGCGAACTCCTTTGTGTTTGGCACTGTTGCGGACAAAAGAATGATGCTGATATGGTCGGGCAGCATGATGATGACTTCTTCCCATACCACACCTCTCTGGGATCCAAATGCCAATTGAATTAGCGTTGATGCGTGTCACGCAAATGAAACACATCACCTCTGCGTCATTAACGTAGTGCACCTCATCGAATATCACGAATTCGACGTCCCGAATGAGATCTGCACCTTTGTACAGCATACTTCGCAGAATTTCCGTCGTCATGACCAAACAACTTGCTTCCGGATTAATTTGGACATCTCCGGTCAGAATGCCTACCGAAGAAGAGGAGAAGGTTTGCTTGAAGTCGCGGAACTTCTGGTTTGAGAGGGCTTTGATGGGTGACGTGTAGATAGCTCTTGATTCGTCAGGCTCGTGAGACGGAAATATGAGACGCATTGGGGGGAACGTACCTGGTCATATGTTTCTCGGCAAGAGCGATGGCATATTCGGCCACCACCGTCTTTCCAGCAGATGTATGCGCAGCGACAAAGACAGAATCGCCCATCTCGAGGTGGTAGACTGCTTCCTTTTGAAAGGTATCCAGCTCGAACGGATACTGAGTACAAGCTTTTATTTAGTCCGTCTTGGCTACACTCCGAACTCGTGCAACTGACCTTGTGCGCCATTTCTGGGACAAGTTCGCGAAAGTTAGTCATCGGTTTATGGATGTCAACTTCATGAGCCCAATCGCGCTTGACAACTTTGGCGGGCTTAGTACGACGCGCCTTCGTAGGTCGGAGATGGGTTCGCTGAACTCAAACGTAAGAAAGCTAAGCAATAGGGGTAACCTTGGTTCGGATCTCACAGTTGTCGGTAATAGCTCGTCCACCTCAGCGAACTGGCCTCCGATAGGCAAATCAAACTCGTGTTCTTCATGTTCCGCAGCATGGATAGCCTCGCCCTAAACACGTCAATGGTTAAAGGAACGACAGACGTCTTGCAACAAGGGGCGTACCATGTCACCGTTCGTGCGCTTAGATGAAAATGATTCGTCGAGTTCCGCAAGAGATTCGTCTTCCAATTCTTCACCTGGAAGTCGCAACCCCCTTGAGAAACCGGGAGGAATAGTTCTCAGTCCTTTCGTAGACTCTTCTGGTGCGCCGTTCTGAGTAGACGATAGGAGTACATCATCAAGGCCACCTGGCTGGAACGGAACATATCCCGACTTTCCCCTGACGAAGTTCGCAGTTGGTGCCGGGGCCCGGTCCATAGAAGTCGAGGTCAAAGCTGTAGCAACACGGGGGTTGACAGTCTGGTTGGCTCGCGTCAGATTGGTCGGAACTGCGAATGATGTGAAAAGACGGACCTCTGCATAGCCTGTGACGCGACCATCTAGACCCGCGCGAACAAAGCTTAGGCTTGTGGGCGGTGGTGCAGGTTCAAAAGTTAACAACGATGGTATAGAAGGCTCGTTTCTCCATTGTCTGTGCCAAGAACAGTCAACTTTGAGATACCCGACTGGGGAGAGCCGTACATCTGATAAGTTGAAAGCCAATGGTCAGGGAGAGTATCTGGAGGTGACAATAATTTCGCTTCGATCTCCTTGTGGACTTGTTCACGGGAAGGAATAGTTCCCAGACTGATCTCTTGTAATAGCCTGGGGGCATCTTCGTGAGCAGGATTGAGTATTTGCTTGATGATGCCCTCAAGCTCTTGTGGCTCGACCATGGTGATTATGTACGATGCGCCGCAGATGAAGTTTCTCAACGAGCTCGGCACCCCCTACTTACTGGGCGCATCTGCTAAGTGACAGATTCAGAGTAGATCGGTGGCGGTGACGATTATTCGAAGTCTAATTACTGCACAACACCCGCCCTAATAAATGCACTGCATTCAGAGAAAACCAGATCGTCTGCCAACTTCGCGTGCAAAGCCATTGGAATCCATTAAACACGAATCTCAAGTCTGAAATAGCGTTGGCTTCATATTCTGACCATTTCATGAGCGACCATGTCCTGCGCCAGATGGAAGTTGGAACATACTAGTTTGCACAATCGAGCAATAAGTCCACC
>KN839841.1:326130-399779 GCA_000827185.1 Hydnomerulius pinastri MD-312 | reverse complement strand
TGGCTTCATATTCTGACCATTTCATGAGCGACCATGTCCTGCGCCAGATGGAAGTTGGAACATACTAGTTTGCACAATCGAGCAATAAGTCCACCCAGTTGGATTATAGTACCTACACCTTCGAGTATCCGCATATGTGTAAAGCCAATTTCCTGAGCAGCATTTGAGCAATGCCAAAATACTACAACCTGTTGCTTACCTTGATATACTCCAGTTTCGTATATTCAGGCAGCCTGTTGCAAGAAATTAGTTTCAAGTCTCATACACCTCAAGGTTATCAACTCACTCATCGAAGGTCTTCGTCACCCTAAAGATCGTCACGACAATATCCACTGCACTATATCCTTGCTCCCATAGCTCGTTAAGCTTCTCCATAGCGCCGTCGATGTCGCTCTTTATGCAAGAGCGGATGATGCTTTGAACAATTACAGGGTGGGGCTGATCGCAGACTTTGAAAACATTCTCGCCAGACACGAAGCCGAAGCCCGAATGGGTCGACTGCAGATTGTTGATAGCCTGCCGCATGTCACCCTCACACGTGAAGATAAGTGCAGTCAAACCGTCGTCGTTATACTCAACCTAATGATCCCATAGTTAGTGGGTGGCCAAGATAAGTCGACGAATTGCACCACCTTCTCCATTTCACATATTTCTAGCAAACGCTTCAGAATTTCGGTGTCCCTCAGCTTGGCGTAACGCAGAACGGCACAACGACTGTGAATAGGTTCTATGATCTTGCTCGACATGTTGCATGCGAGGCAAAAGCGCGTCGTGTTCGAATATATCTCCATTGTTCTTCGGAGAGCCTGTTGGGCGCCAGCCGTCATGCTACAAGAATTTAGGCGCGTTTCACATCAAGTCAGTCTTCTCACCTGTCGGCTTCATCCAATATTACGATTTTATGTCTCCCTGGAGGTAGTGTGACTTTCTTCTGCGCGAATGACTTTATTTTGTTTCGCACAACGTCGATGCCTCTGAACGAATATTGAGCTCATGCAAAACAGTATATGCACTTCTACTGACCTCTCGTCGGAAGCATTCAACTCTAGAACGCCGTCTTTGTATGCATCCCCGAGCAGCTGGTGCGCCAAACAATGAATACTGGTTGTTTTGCCAATACCTGGCAAACCCTGGGTTCAAAGATCTACGACTTCGAACTTTAGCAAATACGTAGGGTAAACGTACAGATATTATGATGTGCGGACAATTTCCATCCTTCGCTATGACTTTCAGGCGTTCAATTGTGTCAGCATTCCCCACCACGTCGTCTAGAGTGTGTGGTCTGTACTTCTCCACCCTATCGCGACCTCAGCGACCATCCACCAAGTCAGTCAACGGACTCACCATGGTAGTTCATATGCAGTAGTTGCTGTGCCATTTGCAGGGGTTTTACCTATGGCTAACGATGAGGCCATGTCTTGGTATTGCGGAGAGAAATGGACGCGACGCGTGACATAATACCCGTGTGACCAATGTGACTCCGCGCGTGTCGATCACCCAGTCTAGTCTCTTAGACTGTCTCTAATCCGACTCTGCTGCAGGGTTCCCAAATTGGGATGTCAGCAGATCCGAGTTAGAGACTACGCGCCCGAGGACGTCTGATTATTGGAGTCTGGCAAATTTTGATTGGCGATTTGACCGGCGATCAGTCGATCGCGTTGTCTCAATCACGTATAGTGGTGCCGTGGGTATCATTTTGGTCTCCGCTTCGGCATGATAGGCGGCACTGCCCGAATGGCTCCGCAGTGCGGCACACGCTTACAGAATTGAAGCGGAGTTTTTATGATACAGTCCTCAAGCGCCCCCCGTGTTTGTCAACCCCCCAGTCCCGACATCTTTACCAGCAGTCTTGCCTGTCCTCCCGCTCGCCCTCGGCACGACGGTGACACAAAAACCATCCGCTTCCCACCGTCCCACCCTCAGAACTACCTTAGCAACATTACAGTAAGGTTGAGCCGCCACGACCAAGCAATCGAACGGATGACACGCCCCATCGCCCGCCGCCTTCCTCAGCACTGCCGTGACCCGTCTCCCCCTCAACACCTTCTGGCGCCCGACCTTCCATTCCCAACCCTACGTCATTGATGATCCTATCCGTAGTTCAGAACAATTGACATCAACTATAGTACCCGCAAGCTGCCGTCGCCCCACTCGACCCAATTGCCCCTCGTCCGCCCATCCACGCACCCACCGCCGTTGATTGTGATGTAATTTGGTGAATCAGAGGCTTTCCTGAGGTTCGGGGATGGCATGCTGTAACATATGCTTATTGTATTCATACATATGGATGTTCAATAAAGTGATCATATCTATCTCCTGTATATAAGTATTGCAGGCAAGCGCAGCAACGAGAGGGGTGGCGCGACTGTCCAGCACGGCGGACTTAAGTGGCTAACAGTCCGCTAACCTGTTGGACGCCGAACATCGGAGAATGAAAATCCTTTCGGCATGCCAAAAATGGCTCGATCATGGTGATCGCCGGTCAGTTGCCATCAAAATTGCCGGACAAAATGTGCCGATGTCCCAATAATCGGTTGGCCTCCAAGTCTTCATGACCACCATCCAGCACTTCGCTGCTCGCAGCTGCCGTCGCGGCCACTTTAACTCGGTATTTCATTCAGGTACTGCTGCGCTATTTGTATATGGTCTGTACTGATTCATTCCACAAAAAGCTGCGCAGAGTCAGAGATTTTTCTCCAAGGACGCGTCTAATGCCCTACCCGCGGTTGCCGTTCTTCCTAAACCCCGCCTTGACTATCGTGCAATCTCGGAATCGGTAATCTACAAATCGCACAATGCTTTCAACCGAAAGGCTCCTCTTCCGGTCGGCGCCCTCCAATCCATTGCTCGCTCATACGCGGAGCAGAAGGAACTATCGAGCCAACTTGACACAAAGCGCCATACGAGATCCATTCTCGGGGATCGCATTCGTGCCATCAAGGACCCGGTAGAGAAGCAAACTGCCCTCAACGAGGCCAAAGCTTTGAAAGCCGAGGTCCAGGAGCTCGAAGAGAAGTTGGCTGGTATCCAGGAGACGCTTTTGGGGCTTGCTTTGCACTTGCCAAACGACACCCATCCCGATGTTCCCATTGGCCCCGAGGATGCCGCAACAATATTATCAATCCATGGCCCTACTCCCACTCCACCGAGCGCAGACCGTGATCACGTCAAGGTTGGTCGCGCTCTGGGGCTGTTTGACTTCGAGGCTGGCGCTGTTGTAACAGGGTCCTCGTGGTACTATCTACTAGGAGAAGCTGCTTTACTCGAGAATGCTCTGACAAATTATGCCGTATCCGTCGCGCAGAAGCATGGATTCAAGTTCGTAATGACCCCTGATGTGGTCCGAGCAGACATAGCCTATCGTTGCGGATATCAGCCTCGAGACCATAACCCCGGCAATCCACCTTCACAAATGTATCACATTTCGGACACTCATCCTGAGCTTGTGCTCTCGGGAACTGCTGAGATTCCGCTCGGTGGCATGTTTGCGAACAAGATCTTTGCTGAGAGTACGTTACCTGCCAAAGTAGTCGGGCTAGGTCGCTCATTTCGAGCCGAGGCTGGTGCCCGCGGTGCCGACACTCGTGGTCTTTATCGCGTCCACCAATTCTCAAAACTTGAGTTGTTCGTCGTATGCGAAGATGACGCCAGCGAGTGCTTCATGGAAGAGATTCGTGAGGTGCAAACTGAGATCTTCGAGGGTTTGGGGATACCATTTCGGTGAGCACGATGTCCGAAGCTACCGGTGATGGAAGATAACATTGTTGACTTTTTCGTCGAATTCATCAGCGTTCTAGATATGCCCACGGAGGAGCTCGGAGCAAGTGCGCACAGGAAGTACGATATGGAGGCCTGGATGCCTGGTCGAGGGAGCTGGGGGGAGATATCATCGACTTCAAATTGCACTGACTACCAGGCTCGCCGTCTGCATATCCGATACCGACGTGCTTCGCCCTCCCACACATCACTGTCAGCAAATTCCGGTAATCCACCTTCGGGGCACGCTCCACCGACCGTGCCTTTTGCACATACGCTCAATGGAACTGCCGCCGCCATTCCCCGGCTGATAGTTGCCCTTCTGGAGAATGGAGTGCGGTTTGATGGAGGGAGACCTATTGGTTTTGACCTCCCAATTATTCTGAAACCGTTCTGGTTAGGAAACACCGACCTTGTCAGATGGGTCTGACACGTAGTCAACCTGGGGTTCACGTCACGGAGGGTTGCATTCATGTCCTCCCCTTTCAAGTTGCTTCGAAGTCGCTACGTAAAGCTACTATGAGCAATGATCATAATTTTGGAGTAACGCCGTGTTTTTCGATGCACTAAATTAACTCCCGTGGACAGCGGAAGCACCCGAAATTTCAAACAATTGCTCTTTTGGGGCCGCCAGATCGACGTCACAAAGTATGAGCTACAGAACTGCCTTTTGCCAAGTAGTAGTTAGCGGTGCCGCTAGTACGGAATTTTGCGTGGAAATATGAAGTACCATTCTATAAAACCTCCTGACAGAGGCCGGATAAAGATGCAGAGACTCCACCGGGAAGAAACCAGACTCCTCCTTTGTTTTCATCTTTATTCCTGTCACGATGAACCCGCTCAAAGTCGTAATTACAACCTTCTATGTCGGGGGCATCATGTCCTGGGATGTGCTCCTCACGTTGTTGAACCTCGTCCAGTTCAAACGCCCCGTCGGGAAGGTGACGCCAGCGGGGCAACCTGGATATGGTGGAGAGTGGCCCGAGTATATACCCCCCGGAGAGGGCGACAGTCGATGCTCGTGCCCTGCGTTGAATGCCATGGCCAACCATGGTACGTTTTCTTTCACCCTCAGCTCATTGTGCTAACCGGTCATGCAGGCATCCTATCCCGCGATGGGCGCAATATCAAATTTACGGACCTCACTGCCCATATCCGCACGACGTACAACTTCTCCCCCACCTTCTGCTCCTTCGTACCCCACTATGCGGCTCGCATGCTCAACAAGAGCTACAGCAAAGATACCTTCGATTTGCAAGAACTAGACCTCCATAACGGTATTGAACATGACGCATCCTTGTGCCGTATGTATTCGTCGTTCGAGCTGCGTTTGACCTTGGTTATCTAATTGGGAACTCAACATCAGGATTTGACACGGCGATCCAGCCAGACCAATCAATCAAGGACGAAGCTTTCATCAAAGAGATGCTTGACGCGAGTTCGGGAAAAGACAAGGACGGAAATGTCCTCCTTACAGTCAAAGATCTGTCGAAACTTTCTGGGAAGCGTCGCGTTGAAGCACGCGCAACGAACAAAGAGTTCACACTCGACTTCCCGCACAAGATTTTCGGCAGCACAAAGTAAGTCCAAGTATTTCTGCTTATCTGCGGAGCAGGTTATCATGTCGTGCTCTAGTGCGTCGACCCTCATAACGGCTTTCGGAGGACGCGTAGAGGACTTGCGCTCATTCCTTCTCGAAGAGCGTTTGCCCAAGGGATGGGAGTCGCGCATCCGCTCACCGCACGGGTTGACTATCTCAACCTTTAACAGGACAATCCTGGCTCTCGAGTTGGGTATCAGGGAGTCTGACTGGACGAAAGCTGCGCCTCAACAGCCCTCCGAGTAATTGTGAAAGGATACCCTCACCCGAGCTGTCGGGTGCATGGAATTTCTTGTTTCTTGTTTTGGTAGGGGCTCTACGAGTACATCGGATTGACAAGTTTGCGTATATAGACATAGTGGCTAGGCTTATGTGTTGACATCGTTACGAGTGAGTGTAATTCCCACTGCTGGATGAGTCTGCTCCAACGATAGCCACTAGGGCAGCCAAGAGCGCAACATTAGCCATGATATGGGATGCACTGCGCAATGCCTGTGCTTTCACGACATAGGCTGGGGCCCAGACGAGTGCTTTTACCAAAGCATGGAGAGTTATGGCAGGGAGGGCTATGGTCACCACGGAGGAATCAGTCTGAAGCGAGGCTGACTGCGGCAACAAGCAGACTGTGATCGCTGTAACGAAGGCAAACGCTGCGCGACGGTGCTCAGCAACATGAAAGAAAAATACGTTTGACTACTAACCTGGGAAAAATTCGTAGAGTCCGTCGTGAGCAGAGACGATGCGATGTGCAAGACCGGAGCGCATTGAATATTTATTATGCCTGGGTTCTATGAGATGGAGGTTCCTCAGCCACGCGATCTGTGAATCGAAGACTCCTATGCGATACCTATGTTGTCGTATGGGAAATCACTTGCACTGACTTGAGCCAACACGGACATGACACTGGTGAACATGTAGACGTAGATATAGTAGAGAAGCGCGACCGTGATCAAGACCGTGCGCGCTTCGTTCCCGTCACTGCTATCCGCTAAGGTGCTCCCAGTGAATCTTCGAGTGACCGACGCAAAAGGAGACATGACATAGATCGGCAGTGGAGTGGATTTCAACAGCCAGGAAACGGCGAAAAAGAAGCCAAGATATGAGAAAAGTAAGATAACGCCCATGAACCTGTGTGATGTTAGTCCCACTGCGATAAGGGCTGCTGACGGTTGACACTTACACGAGGTATCCAAGAGACGGCACAGTGGGGACGGATGGTTTTGTGCTGTTGCGCTTGTGAACTAAAAACTCTGCGATATTCGACTTCACCGGGGCAACAGGAGCTGTTGTCTCAAGAGTAGCCACTTGATTTTTGTCTGACTTCTCCGAGGGAGAGGTGGCAGTCAAGCGACCGCTAGGAGTGGCATTGTCCAACGGCATGGCACTATGGTGAAGCAGGGAAGGGGGGTTAAGAAAATGCGAACGAAGGAACCTTGATGAACAAAGCGCATGGTAACAGGTTTCGAGTTTATATGAAGATGACTGCAGGCGCTATAATTGGTATAGGATACGGAATGCAGGTCACCAATCTGATATCACTGAAACGATGTCACTGAAACGATGCTGACGCTGATGCTGATGCTGATGGCAATGGCGTGCTCGATCTCGAAACAGAGCAAACCTTTCCAGTGCGACGGCGGCTTACATTCCTGCAAAGCTGCTCATGGCGAGCAAGGAGCAGCGCTGGAAGGCAGAAGCGCTGCACTGCTCACGGATGTCAGCAAGACAAGCAGACTCGAAATCCTTGCTGCGGAGTTGATTATCAGTGTGACAGACTAAGAGGCGAGCTCTGAGAACGTTAGAGCAAATTGCCTGCTGGCTATAGGGTTGTGGCCTTGGATTGATCTGCATAACGCTCGAAATGGTTGGCCTGAAAGTGACCTCCCCTGAAGTCATTCTTATCGAGTATATAACCGAGGCAGAGCGGACCTCGATCTTCTTGGGAGCCTTCGTGCGACCCCACTGCTCGACGGTAAGGAGCTATTCTCTTCGTCTTTGCTCTGGTTGTTGACAAGTAGAACTCGGTACCAGAATTGTCGCGGTGTGAGTTCCTATCCTGAAATTCAGGTGTGGGACGCGATAAGGGTTCTTGCTCTCAGCCACGCTGTTGTTGTAAGGTATGCCAGTTGTCATATCCATCCTTCAGGCCTTAGCTCTCAATTAACATCCTACAAGCAACTTCCCGACGAATGGTTCTTGCTCTCAGATGCCGCTGGCACTGGAAGGTAGTGTGACAGGCCCCAAACACGTTGCCCGCTCGTTAATTCCCTTTGCCACAGGAGTTCCATTGATCATGATATGTCGTTGGTTCCCGCTCTCGGTCATCACTGAAAAGTGTGTCGCACTGAAGGTGTGTCGCATCCATAGTACGCGGGCCCCGTTTTGACAGCTTTTGTCAAGAGAGATCCTTTACCATGTCATCATCGACTTGGCGGCTTGTCTCTGCTCCTGTGGGCGAGCCGAACCGTCATTCATTCACCAAATCAATTACCCCAGGACAAAGTTTTGACGAGTGTCAGGCACATACTTATGTTACCTCGTCAGTTACATAGCATACATGCACTGAAAAAATCCACATTACACACCCAAATCCCCGCTCTCGCTGAAGCTGTATGGTGTCGTAGAGGAACACACACTGAGTCTTTGAGGTGTCCGCGAACGGACTGCATGCACGTTCCGTCATTAATTCTATTCACTAACCAGGGAAGCACCCCGAGTATATTCTGGGATTTTCAAACCGGAAGTTCACAATGAACAACTAGATTGTAGTCGTAAATAGCAGTAACGTGGGTTTTTCGTATCGTGAATGTGCAGCTGCCTTGTCATATGTATATGCATCGAGCCCCGCAAGTCCTCCCAATAGTAATATTACTCTACCTCTCCTTCCACCTCGACTCGGCGCCCTCTTCCATCACACTCACCTCCACAGGATAAGACCAAGGGCGAAGTATCCTAGTGAAGGGGAAGACGAAAGGACAACAAACGACGGAGTGACGTGAGCAAGACATGAAAAGGAGATGGGTAATGGTGAATCGAATAACGAGCGTATTTGGTCATGGGGAAGGATATGGGTGAAGATATGTGATGTATCGATTGTGTTGAACGGGACTGGGGGAGTAAACATAAATCCAACAAGAGAAAGGACCAATCTGTAGTACCTATGAACGGGCGCTGGTGTGGAAACGGGCCTTCGGGAGCGATGAGGAATAAGCGGCCGCCCTCTCATCCCCAACGAGAGTGCAAGGGATGATTGGAACAACGTGAAAAGAAAAAAGCGTCCGTACTATACATAATGGAAGACAACGATCTTCATCGATGGTGACGCGGTCGCAACGTATACTGTGAAGCGCAGCGATCCAGGGCGGAGTTAAAACCACAGCATGCAGGCTTGGATCGAAAGTTGAGTGCTGAAGTGTTGTGATGTGGTGAATGTGAAGGGAATAGTGACCGCTTGTAAGACCTGGCGTGCCCCAACCGTACGATCCCCTTGAACTTCGCCATCCGCGACCGACCATCTATGACATGATATCCAACAGCGACCGAGTAACCTCTGCAACTTCCCTCCGCCCCCAATCTCGGTCGCACTCGGGGCGTGCCCCGCTCGAACTAAAAACACGTGAACATGATGCGTTTACCAGATATCACCCTCCCTGCCACGAGTTGTACCACGCTGCTGACCGACAGCACCAGGAGCATTCGCCTGCTGTTGACGGGTGTGCGAACGAAGCCTGTGTGACGATAGATTAGCTCGTTGCAGTGGGAATAAAAGGAAATTGTTTGAGGCACCTACATCCTATCACTGGCACGGTGTTCTTCTTCTTCCTGCACGACCTTCCTTCGGCCGGCGCTAGCCTTCTGGCTGGTTCCAGCGCTACCATCGTCGGGGGCACCACGCTGGACGCTCCAGTCAAAGACGTAGTCGTACTGGAAGCCCTCACGGACGAAGAGGTCGCGGAAGAGTTTGCGAAGGTAGGAGTAGTCGGGCTTATCATCGAAGCGAAGAGCACGAGTGTAGTTGAGGAAGATGCCGAACTCGTTCGGGAAGCCACGGCACAGCAAGTCCGTGGGCGTGGTCATCTTCTTCTCCATAATTCGGTCGTACTTCTGCTTCTTGGTGGCGGCCTTCAGTCCCTGCCAGGGGAGAGCGCCACGGAGGAAGTACATGAGTACGTAAGCAAGGGACTCCAAGTCATCACGACGGGCCTGCTCAACACCCAAGTGCGTATTAATCGACGTATAGCGGGCAGTGCCTGTGAGATTCTTGTTCTCCCTGTAGGGAATGTGCAGGTGGGTCTTAGGGTCACGGAACTTTTTGGCAAGACCGAAGTCAATGACATTGACTTGGTTGCCTCGCTTTCCAATGCCCATCAAGAAGTTGTCGGGTTTGATGTCTCGGTGGATGAAGTTCCGCGAGTGGATGTATTCGATGCGAGAGATCTGTGGCATAACGGTTGATGAGATAATGATATCGGGGACATAATAGTCGCTTACTAGTTGGTCAGCAAGTAGCAAGACAGTCTTGAGACTGAACTTGCGGTTGCAGAAGTTGAACAGGTCCTCAAGAGAGGGGCCCAACAGATCCAACACCATTGCGTTGTAATCGCATTCGGTTCCAAACCACCTGACGAAGGGAACGCCGACGCCGCCCGCCAGTGTCTTGTATACTTTCGATTCATACTCAAGCTGGGGGTGTTTCGCCTTGACTGACTCGAGCTTGATGGCGACCTCTTCACC
This sequence comes from Hydnomerulius pinastri MD-312, assembly GCA_000827185.1. NCBI lineage: Eukaryota > Fungi > Basidiomycota > Agaricomycetes > Boletales > Leucogyrophana > Leucogyrophana pinastri. Next base: position 389,689 of record KN839841.1, on the reverse strand, counting down.
CGAAATGATGTTGATCCCGAGATAGATGTCACCTAAGGCCTAATCGGTACGAGAGCTGCTGTCGAGGACTGACGCTACTCACCAAACGAGCCAGAACCAATCTTCTTGCCTAGTCTGTACTTGCCACCGACACGGAGGTCAAGTCTGTGTGCTGGGGAGTCTGCCATGGGAAATTACGATGATGAAGAGTTCACTGGGCAGATGAAATGGGAAATGTAAGAACGATGCGAGTCAAGGAATGGGACACAGTTAAAGTAGTAATAAAGGGCAGGAAAGGGTGTGGATGGCGGCGTGGTTATTACGCTTTGGTTCGATGGTGGCTGACGTTCCACCGAGGAAACGGGAGCCGGTGAACCTGCGTAATCGCTTATAAAAAGTAATAGAGTTGCCATTTTCCGAGGCTTCCTGATGCCAGTAGCGGGCACCAGAGAATACCATCCTATTTGGCTCGACTGTCATAGAGTCAAAGCAAACGTGGTAGCCTTGAGGCGCTTATTGTTGTTTATGCGCTGTAGAGGTGGCAAAGGAGTCTGAAATGTTGAGAAAACTCACCAAGCAGTAAAAGCGAGGAGACTGAGGCGTTCGTAGAGGAATCAGAAGGTAAAGAGACCAGGGAATATCGCAGGGAGAAAGACAAAGGGAACAAGGAGGAGGTTACTTGAGGGAGAAACAACACTGGAGCTGCGTGGGAAGAAAGACACTGCCAGGAGAATTGCGGAGTTTCAATTATTGCACGATAATCGCCTTACACAAGAAGAGCAAGCCTGAATACGTCCTTGATGAAGGCGGGTTGGGTTGGATACTGCAGCTCCTCTCGCCATTACATGCTTTTATCCACAGGTCAAAGCGGAGTGGGGTCTAGGAGGCTGTCTCTATTTTCAGGTGGACTCATCACACCACCCAATGAATTCGTTATCTTTATCTGGAATAGTGACTCATGTATCGCCCTGAGCTCCCCGGTCCCCGCAATAGCACTTGTCCGAACAGCAAGCTATGCTACAGGGCACCCTTCAAGTGATGGGTACTCCATCGCAGACTGCGCCTCGCGTGAGCCGGTTGTTCTGGTCTTTGTCAGAAGGCCTCGTACGTCTGTCCAGAGTACAAGTGATCCGGAAATACCGGGTGCATCTCTCGTAGAGGAGGTCGGATCTGGGTTCAGGAAAGTTGCTACTGTCTGTGCTGCCATCTACCGAGGTCAGTGATCAGGAGGTTGGTTCACTGGGGCTGGATCAATTCAACCTTCAGTACCTGTTGGCTGTTTCTAGTTTCTACAACCTTGTTCTAAAGTGTTGGTGATCAGTCGAGGTAGCAGACAGGCTTATGCGTGCCGTACAGCTTCTTGTTTTCCGAACACCATCAAGATGGAAGCCAAGTCACGCCGTCGCGAGCGCTACATTGTTGTTCACATGAATACGTTACCGCACTTCGGTTTCAAATACTGGCTTTGATTTCCCTCGATGGTCCCTCCTTTATGCCATGCTTGAGCGATTGCAGGCACAAGCACCGATGTAGGCGCCAATAGTATGGAAGTCGACCACGTGTAGATCGCTGTTATGCTGAACGTGGTGTCCATGCTGCTGGGGGTCGTAACACGATAGCCGGTGAGGTAGTGTATTTCCTGCGGAGGGTCCGAATGCCCATCACTCCACTCCGTTCCAATTCGCACCCACTAAGTGCTTACTGGACGTGCAATTTGTCTTCAAGTTCTGTCATCGTTTGACATTATTGTTACAAGCATGGCCTAACGACAGCGGCCAAGACCCCATGCCCCCGCATGATGCTTGTCGCGCGCACCCTCTGTAGGTCAAGCTAGGCGTCTCTACTGGGAGAATGAGCCTCGTGTGCCCAGGTTTGCCCCAGCCATACACGACTCTCGGATTCCCAAAGCGAATACTTGGTTGGACGATCACGAATGGTGGATGAGAGGCTATTGGGCTTCGAACTGTCAAAGTGCCCACATTACATGCCGGGCATATGGCTTGAAATACCATGGGCGCTGGACACCACGCATCCCGAGAATAAACACTTGGTGGTAGATTTTTTTTGGTGTGGTGGTGAAAATCGACACGCCGGCCTATCAATACCACGACTGCCTAAAAAGGATGGTTTGATTGTTGTTCAGCCGACTGTTGGCTGGCTTGGCTTCACTAGGCTGCAAAACTTCCCTCGTTTCTTCGCCACGTCGCTGTCGCTCGTTGACACTGTCTTTTCGACAAAGTCGCTGTTCTCAACGCATTCGATAGTCTTTCTTTTCAAGTCTTTCTTTTTCCTTGCGACGTTCGTTTTGTCAAACGCAGATCAAGCTTCCTCTGCCCTCTCAGCGCCTTTCCTGAATCGAAGGAACTCAAATTGGGCTCCTGATGGCCTATCAGCACCAACACGATCCCTACTATTCGCAGCAGCCTCATGGCCAGCCTCAGTACTCTGCGGGACACGCGGGAGTAGTCCCCGACTATCCACCGGCCCCCATCAACCATAACCAATATAACGAGTTCGATAGCCAGTGGGACTCTAAATCCGCCAAATCAATGCAGAGCAGCAACTACCATGGCTCTCAAGTTCATCTCAACCCTCAATACGAGATGAGCCAGGTCAACATTCACAATGCCATCCCACCAGTCCCAACTTTGCAGGGCCATGCTTATCACCCCGATTATCCTCCTGTACAGGCTAGACCTGGGATGTTGAGGGAGATGAGCACCGGGTATTCGATGGCCAGGGAAAAGCTCATGAAGCGTCGGTCCGTTCGCCAGGTCGAGCTTCAGAACGGAAACCTAGTTCTGGATGTCCCCGTACCCTCCCATATCGTCCCCAAGGGCATGTCCGACGCGGAAGAGATGATCAAGATGCGATACACCGCCGCCACATGCGATCCCGATGACTTCATGCGTAGGAAGTACTCGCTCCGACCCTATCTCTACGGTCGTCGCACAGAGCTCTTCATTGTCATGACCATGTACAACGAAGACGAAATCCTTTTCGTCAAGACCATGAATGCGTACGTATCAGATTCGTCTCCTTGGAGATGTGTTCTGATCTTTTTGCAGCGTTATCAAGAACATTGCTCACCTTTGCAGCCGGAATCGCTCCAAAACCTGGGGTCCAGATGGCTGGAAGAAAGTTGTCGTGTGTATCGTTTCTGATGGACGTAGCAAAGTGAACAAACGCACCCTTCAAGTTCTCACATTGGTATTGTAATTTTTCACAGTAATCTCGGAACATGGATCTCACTGTTGGGATTAGATGGGTTGTTACCAAGAAGGTATTGCCAAAGACTCGGTAGCCGGCAAAGACGTTACCGCGCATATCTTCGAGTACACTTCAAACGTTGTTGTTACGGACACTGGTGAAGTCTCTTCTGGTGCATGCCCGGTCCAGGTTCTGTTCTGCTTGAAAGAACAGAACAAGAAGAAGTTGAACAGCCACCGTTGGTTCTTCAATGCCTTTGGACCTCTGATCAACCCCAACGGTAGGTTACTGCGGCAGTCATCGCTCACTGGGATTTACATATTTAATTAGTTTGTGTACTTCTGGACGTTGGGACAAAGCCAACCGGGACCTCGATCTACGAGCTTTGGAAATGTCGGTAATTTTTGCCACATCTGAGACTTGCTCTAACTTGCCATTAGGCTTCGACAAGCATTCGAACGTCGGAGGCGCATGTGGAGAGTAAGTTTCGTTCTCCATCTCCAGGATTCCGCCGGCTGAGCTCTGTGGTTAGGATCTGCGTTGACACCGGCAAAGGATGTTCGCTTCTACTCACCAGCCCTCTCGCCGCGTCTCAGAACTTCGAGGTACGCTTGGTTTTTCCTTGAATATGTACATTTTAGCTTATAAATGAAAATAGTATAAAATGTCCAATATCCTCGACAAGCCGCTCGAAGTATGTTTATATTGTCTTCTTTGTCGTGTGTTCACTAATCTGGGGATGCGTCGCAGAGTGTCTTCGGTTATATTAGCGTGTTGCCGGGTGCCTTCAGTGCCTACAGGTACAGAGCTCTACTCAATGGACCTGACGGCAAAGGACCCCTTGCATCGTACTTCAAGGGCGAGGCAATGCACGGTGGAGGCGCAGATGGTGCTGGCCTTTTCGGTAAGTCTGTCTACCGTGTTTGAATGCCCTCTGACACGCTTGCCAGAGCGGAATATGTACCTTGCCGAGGATCGTATTCTGTGCTTCGAGATCGTCACGAAGAAACGCGAAGGATGGATGTAAGTGTTGTTCCTTGGTTACAATATGCCATGAAAGCTCACATATGGTAGCTTGAAATATGTCAAGAGCGCAAAGGCCGCTACTGATGTCCCCACGACGGTTTGTGGAGATGTTTTGCTATTGCGAAGGTCTTGCTGATGATAACTGCAGGTCCCAGAGTTTATCTCTCAACGTCGCCGATGGTTGAACGGCTCGCTCTTCGCTTCGTTCCACTCAACAATATTCTTCTACCGAATTTGGACTTCCGGACAGAACCCCATCCGGATGCTTGTGCTTCAGGTATTGAAGACTCTATTACTTTGCGTTTCCGCCAGCTTCAACACAGTGTTTAACAGATTGAGTTCATCTACAACGCTGTTCAACTCCTCTTTACCTGGACTTCCTTGGCGAACTTCTACCTTGCATTCTTCTTCGTGAGTGCAGACGCCTGGTATTCATGTCAACATCCATTGACAGTCAAATAGCTGGTTTCATCCGCCACTGCAAGTCCAAAAACTGATGCATTCAACTTCCTTAGTCAGGGAGCTGGGCAAGACGTATTTGAGGTGTTCTTGAAGGTCGGTCGACATACTTCCTACCTCAAATTAGACCAATGCTGACCGGCTTTCCAAAGCTGTACATCGCTCTCCTCTTCGTCGTCACCGTCTGTTCTCTTGGCAATCGGCCTCAGGTGAGTTAGATACATTATATTTTGCGATACGTCTACAGCCGAGATACCTCTTGTAGGGTTCCAAATGGACATATGCACTCGCAATGGTTCTCTTCGGCTTCTGCAATATCATCACCCTGTGGTGTGCAGGCTACACCGTATATCTAGCTGTACCTCACACCGTCGCTGGCTGGAAGGACTTCCCTAAGTACGTTTTGCCTGTTTTCTTCCGCCTCAAATAAGTACTGAACATCCCAAAGCCTGGTTGCCACTAACCAAGCGTTCCGCGAAATCGTCATTTCGCTCGCTGCGACTTACGGCCTATACCTGTTTTCCTCGATCATGCACTTGGAGCCCTGGCACATGTTCACGTCATTCATCCAGTACATGTTCTTGTTGCCGAGTTGTAAGTAATATTTAGCGACCTTGCGATGGCATGAATACTGACTTGCTCGTGGACAGACGTCAACATTTTGAGTAAGCACCGTGGCCGTTTTATGTTGCTAAATACTTAGATGCCTCTGCAGTGATGTATGCCATGTGCAACTTGCACGATGTCACCTGGTGAGACTTCTGTTCTTCTCAACAGCGGGCTTCCACTAAAATGCTGTGGAGGGGTACCAAGGGTGACAACGGCTCTGCGAAAGATCTAGGAGGCGCCAAGAAGGTTAAGGGCTCAGACGGCAAGGAGATGATGGAAGTCGAACTCCCCACCGCTCGCGAGGATGTGGACCGCATGTGGGCTGCATCACGCTCTGCGCTCAAGATCAAGCCTCCGGAAGAGAAAGAGCACCGCGACGCGGCTACCAAGCAGGCTGACCATGATCGTAACAGCCGTACGAACGTTGTCCTTGCGTGGGTTGGCACCAACATGTTAGTACTATCCTCTTTAATATATCTATCTCCACCGCTCATTGGTTCTTAGGGTCATGATCGTCGTCTTCACCTCCAACGCCTTCTTAACCTGGGTAAACAAGCACATCGAGAACTCACAATCCTCCAACTTTAATCCCTACCTGTCCTTCCTTTTCTTTGCCCTGTAAGCTACTTTCTCAGACATCCACGACTTCTCGGTTGACTTACGAGTATCCACACAGTGCCGGCCTCTCTGCCGTCCGGTTCATTGGCTCTGCACTATACCTGGTCTTCAGATTATTCGGATTCTGAAGACCCCCCTCTCGCGAACCCTAATCTCTCTCTTTTATCTGTACTTCTTGAAGAGTTGATCTCTTTCTTGATTGTGCCTTCACCAACCTTTGCATCTTGGTTGTTTCTCTAGTGGTGATTATTATTCGTATTACTGCGTACTCTGGTGTACTTTTACCCTTTGTGATTGAATTTTTCGTTCTGTGCAGCCTCCATAGCGCAAGTGCTATTTGCGGCCATTCCTGAACTATATTAGTTCCACGGATCTAACCTTCGAAAGCTTCGACCAGCTGTGGCAGTGCGCGAACTTGCTTGGGTGCATTGCTGGATCGCGGATGGGCCTCGCCTTTCCGATCGGTCATGAAGTTATGTCCCACAGTCCACTTCTGGGACAGAAGTTCAAGAGATCTCTGTGGATGGTTAGGTGAAAGGTATCAAGTTGACCCGCTCAATCACACTCGGTCAGTAGTCTGATTGGGAGATAATCCGACCTTCCCAACCTCAATCTCCAATGGGACCATTGTGATCGGTCACTACTGTCGTGTTTCCCGTTTTATCGCGTTCAGGACCTGGCAGGAACCATTATCATGCGAAAATTCGAGGTTTTTTCTGTACATTTTTTCCTTCAGAGGCCCGGGAGTGACGCGTTGACACCGCGTGAATATTTTTCAGGGAAACTCGCAATCCAACATTGCACTTTCCCTTCGTGCTTTTCGCCGCGAAAATTGAACTCCTGAACGAATAACTGGTGCTTACGCCTGAAAGCTGGCATCCCAGCCCAAGGAGCCATGATGAGGTGGAGCCGTCGTGGCGTGCCTGATGACGAGTCTCCTGAGGCTCGCATTAACCGCGGCAGGGTATGCACCAAACGCCCGGTTCCCTGATGAGCACAGCTCTGCGACGTTTATTCGCTGATCAGTGATGTACTGGACCCAGATCGGCCACCAAAATGCTGGAACCAGACAGAGCAAACAAAGCTACCGATGGGACAGCTCCTCCCCGCAAAGAAATTCAAGCCCATCAAACCTTCGTGCACCTATGATTGGACTCCTCTCCCTATAAGACCGCACTTTACTCTTGTCAGGGGTGTGCCACGCTACATGAACCTCGCTGGTCACTCGCCCACGGCTTCAACGTGCTCTTCCGTATTGATTCTGCTCAACTCAGACGGTCAGCAGGCTCCTCACAATGGAGGCGGAGCTCGCGACAATCATCAACGATGTCTACATACTCCAGGTTGCTCGAATGTGCCAACGTTAGTGCGAGTTACCGCTGTTTGAGCGCCTGCCTTGCTGAGCCTCATTTCTCTTGTGCAGTTGCCGCTGCGACCGTCGTGGTGTATGACCATGGTCAGTACCCAATATTCTGTCACCTTGCGCACTGACTCGAACAATCCCAGTGCTGAGTTTTCCTAGAGAAGTGCGTGTGGTAACTGTCATCTGCCGAGATACTAACTTTGTACACAGGTCAACTTGATCTGGGTACGCTATACCCCCTCCACCACTTCACCAACACCAAAATCACTGCTATTATCACTCATATCTTTTCTTTAGAAACGGCCAATGTCTGTTGTAACTCAACTGTATTTTGTGGTAAGCACTCTTATTTTGGGTGGTCGGAGATGGCGATAATCTGTGCCTTTCAGAACCGCTATGTAGGGGACGCGATCATCATGTGATTAATCATCGACTAGTGCAATGAAACTCACTCTAACGCTAGCCTGGACAGTATTAGTGCAATTTGTAGGTTACTGAACTCTTTTCAACGCGCTGAAGAAGCTTACATCGATCCAACAGTATTTATTTCCACCTCATTCTCAACTCAGGTTGGTGGACCCAGACGCTGCCTTCGGATCAACAGCTGACATCCCTATCAAGACGTAGGTTTAGTTTCGCGCGTCGATGAGGAGGATGCTGATCGTAACCACTGCGGCGTTTATCACCCAGTTGTATGTATGTAAATACCATCTATTGCTCTGTGTTCTCATCCCCTGTTTCTCTAGGTCGAATCTTGTTTCAATTTCAAAGTTGGGGCCCTTTTGTGTCGGTATGGTCCACTCAAGGTACGCATTACCCAAGGAGCATGGTCCTGGCACTCACTCCCCGGCCGGCGGTGCCATCCTAGCAATCATGCAACTTCGCATCTTTGCAATGTATCGGAAGTCGTGGAAAGTTCTCATTGTCACTGCGATCTTCTTCGCCATGGAAATTGCAGCCATCTCATATGTGCTGGCCACCCACTTCGACCAAAGTCTCACGTATACCAACCAGCCCCTTCCTGGACTTCACATGTGCTCAACTTCGAGCATCGGAAGAAGCTTCACCGCCATCTATGTCCCGATCTTTTGTTTCGAGCTCTTCATGTTTGTCCTCGCCGCTTATGTGGTTTACAAACACATGGTCAAAATGCGTCGCGTCGCTGGCTCAACACGCCTACATGCCACGATGAATATGATCGCTAAATACAGTACTGTTTACTTTTTTGTGTAAGGGGCGCCTATCTCCCCATCATCAAGATCGCTGACCTTTTTTTTCAAGCGAGATGTCCGGATGTGCCATTGCCACTGGGATGTACCTGGGTCTCCCTGTAAGTGCAGAGTTGCTGACTTTATAGGATTGAGCCTGCTGACGACAGATGACCCTTGTATTCAGGCATTATATTTGGAGATCACAAATTCGTTTCTGGTGGCCACCACGATTATACTCGGGAGCCGCCTCGTTATCAACACAAGGGACTTCTACTCTTGTCCAGCAGAAGAAGATTCTTGGCCAGATAACCATATGTTTTCCCACCCGTCTTCGATTCAGTACACACACCCATCAGTCGGCGGTCGTATAATGGAGATGTCGGTCTTAAGTAGTAAAGATTATTCCACAGAAGCCCAGTATGAGTGATGCTGGATTTTGCCATGTGTATCAGTATTGTAGTTGTTCAACGAAGAGGATCAGATCTGGGATGTCTCCGAAACACTGGCCCTTAGTATCACCCCAACCAGTACGCCATTCATCTGGCCCCTCGTCTCACTCTGGAGCCGCTGGGCATGCTCACTTCTGACGAGACTTGGAGCGAAGGGTCATTTCTTCCATAGGGGCCTGAAAGACGGTGCTCAAAATCATACCTTAGGGTGATGACGTCAGTATCGACGTTGGTTTATATGCTTGCTTTTTCATTGTCTCGCTTTTACCACCTGCGAACTCAAACTAACCTCCTCAGCAGACTTTTTTCGACAATCAAAATGTGGATTGGACATGTTGCACCAGCTCTAGCGGCGAAGCCGTTTGCGCCAGGAGTACCCCTGTCTATACTTGCACTCGCAGGAGCTCTGCCTGATGCTACCTTCTTTGTCCTCAATTTCCTCGGCATCGAGAGTTTCCGCGTCGATGAAGGGCTAATGAACCGAGGATGCTTCCCCTACGCTACCAATTATCCTTACAGCCACTCCTTAGTTGGGATGGCAGCTGCTGGTCAGTGGACTCCCGTTGATTTCTGTAGCAATGCTGAATCCATTTTCAGGGGTAGCCTTTGCCGTAGGATACATGCTTCTCTCAGGGCGCAAGGTCACGGCGAAGGACGAGGCAGTTTTACTGGCGGTGACGCTCAGTCACTTCCTCATAGAACTTCCGTCCCATCGACCAGGTATCCTTTTTCCAGAAAGAATCGATCGCAATAGAAGCTGAATCTGCTGTCTCGTTAGATATAAAAATTACGCCAGGGGATACGCAGAATATCGGTGCCGGCCTGTTTGACCACCCAGCAGCTCTTTTCATTGTCGAGTGTGCGCTATTCCTGGGAGGTCTCGGGATGTATGCGACGTTCTCCCCCCTTGCCACCCGTGTTGGCTATAAACGCGCAGGGTACATGCCCCGCCTCTGGGCGGTCGTCGCATATTTTGTGGTTCAGCAGGCACATTTCTGCTTTGGCGCGTAAGTCTTACTATCTGAATTGCGTCATACCTTCATATTGATCAACTCCACTGTACTGGTGCAGTGCTCCTACATATGAGACACGATGGGTTCACGCCCCGCTCTTCCTTTTCGAAATTCTGGCGAATAGCTGGCTTCTCGGAAAACTGGAAGCATAGAGGCTTTCAGTATGTCTCTACAAAACTGAGTTCATAAGCGTGCAAGAGAACTTACACACTTAGCTATATATCGATTTCATGCACATCCAGACTGAGTTATTGATTTGCCGTAGCTGGACCCTCTGTAACAACCGTTGCTTGTAGAAAATGTAATTTCTGAGAACAATGGTTACCATGTCAAGATCATTGCAGTGTAACTGAAAATGATTCAGATCAGTATTTGATCCTCTCTACGCGCAACCCTGGGAACGCCTTCGTCAGAAATACATGTAACATTGCACAAGAGCAGTGACGAACTCTCACGTCTATAAACGTGGACGAATGGCCATGCTGGGGCCCCAGTACTTGGGACTCGATCGCAAGCCGTTTTGTAACTGCGAACGATGCCGAAAACGATTTTGATAGTCGGGGCGACAGGGAAACAAGGCAAGGCGCTCGTCAATGCGTTGTGTCCTTTGGATCAAGATGCTAGTAAAGACCAACCAGCCGAGTCTCACCCTTTTCGGATCCTCGCGCTCACACGCAACGCCTCCAGCCCAACCGGGCAGCTTTTAGCCAAGGAAAAGCACGTCGAGGTTGTTGAAGGCGACCTTGACTCACCGGAATCTATCCGAAAGATATTTGAAGCTGCAAAGGATACAGGAGGCATATGGGGTGTGTTTTGTGTCCTGGCATACCCGGGACTGGGAGCAAACGCCGATGGAGAGGAAAGGCAAGGCAAGGTGTGTGCCCTTGCATTATTGGCTAGGTACAAACTCGGTGATTTACAACTCGTGGTAGATGATGGCCGACCTGGCGCTCGAGTATGGCGTATCGACTTACATCTACTCTTCGTCTGAGCGTGGTGGAGACAAGAACGACGATAATGAGAGACTGTCGGGACGAGCAAAAGTTTCGATAGAACGCCATATCAAGGGTTTTCCGGACAGAGGCATGTCATGGATGTCAGTACAACTCAAGCTTAGCCCCTATCACCGTTGAGGTTTCAAGCAACAGACTAACGAGATGAATGCTGGACCTTGCAGAATCATGCGCCCCGGGTTCTTCTTGGACAACTTTGAAGGATTCATGGGATCTATCACCGTCGCAGTTTTCAAAAGCGGTTTGGGGCCTGACTCTTGTTTGGGCGTGGTTGTGAGTTAAATGAGATCGTTAATTGTTTCAAGATTGACGCTCAGCATCCCCATAAAGGACTCTGTAGATGTCGGTTCTGTTGCAGCAGCCATCTTCCAGGTAAATTTACCATTCACTCGCAAGTTTTGTGACTACTGAACTCGAACCTAAAGAACCCTGAAAAATATAAACACAAAGAGCTTGTGGTGATCGGCGATGTACTCACAATGTCCCAACAACAAGATATCTACAAGCGCACTACGGGTCGGCCGCTCCCGGCCATACCAAGTTTCCTCGCCCGATTACTGCTCATTATAAACAAGCCAACACATGATTTGCAAGTCTTTATTCAAACCATCTCTTTCCGCGGAGTTCGGTATCCTGACTTACACTTAGGGTTCAACACTTCGAGAAGCTGCACTACTTGCGAAAAAGTGGACAGCATGACAGATTCCCTGCTCAACTACAGCTCGGGCGCGAAGCTTACCCAGGAATCAAGTCATTTGAATCATGGGCGCTGGGGCAAAATAATAAATCCGACACCTCTCGTAAGGGGGCCTGGGATGGAGGGTGGAACAAGGTGTCATTGTGGCGGCTAGTCACCGGAAAGACATAGGTAATTTGGGCAGACGCTCGTGACTGCGTGTGAGCCACCATTTCCCCTCAAACGTTGTGTTGGCGACTTGCGCAGATAAAGTCACAAACATCTCCCCGCTTCCCAGAGGTCCATCACCTTCTGAAGTTCTACCTAACAATGTCGATACACTACCTCAGCATGCTATGACTCCATAAAATTTCTTGTTGTCGTTTCAGCAGCCAGGTGGAGTGGTCGAGTTTCGCTGTCTTGGGCGAGGAGCAGGTTCGCGGGCCCTCCAATTGCCGAGCGGTAAGTGAGCCCATTCTCCTATTCGAACGGGGAGAATGGTACGAAGCTTCTCGAGTTTTTCCGCTGTGAGAGGTGTTTGTTAGGACAGTGCCAGCGGGTCGCGCACTTCGGAGAACAAGTCGACATCGATTGGCCGGGGATCTTGCGGCCTGATAAGCAAAAAACCTGGCGAAGTACTAGATCAGTTTCCCTCTTCTCAGGCTTGCACATGGCATTTTGAGAACGAACTCGATCAGGAGGCCGAGAGCTAGTTGATGATGCATTTGCTGTCACTGGGACACTTGGACACTAGGAACTCTCTCGCACATTGCTGAGACGCATTCTACAGGTAACATAGGGATCCACAGAGTTGCCACGCAATTGGGGCCTTAAGGCGAAAGTTTTACATTCTCCAATTCAAGGCGATTGGCGGTGAGATATCAGTCTGTGAATGGATTTTTTTAGGTCCTCTTGTCTTCGATTGTGGGTGATTTATTGTTCCTGGAGAGCACCTAGTTTCCATAAAGAATACTCATCTCAAACAAATGTGTGCCATCATCCGTGTACTCACAAAAAAGGAGGAAATGGTATGAGAAGAGTGATAGTGTGCAGCAGCCGACTTTGCAGGTCAGCCTCATGCGCGCTATATTTCTGCCTTCTGGTTCCGAAAGGAAGGAGAAAGGATCCTGCTGTATTCGCGACGCATCGTCAAGTTATCCTCGAGCGCCTCGAGTGAGTCTTCGGTGTATGAGATAGGGGTCATGCCTTCTGAGTAAGCGGTTCCCGCGGTCATCAAGTGCGTGACTTGTACGCCATCCCGATTACCGATCATCATAAGCCAGCAAGAATAGTATTGTCCCAAGGCGCTCCGAGCACACGACGACGATGACAGCCCAAGATACACCAGTCTCGCGACGATTGAAATCTGTCAAGCATATTATAATTGTCTGCTCCGGCAAAGGGGGCGTCGGAAAATCATCCGTCTCTACTCAGCTCGCTCTCAGTCTACATGCTTCTCCGTCCCATCCACGAGTAGGTATCCTCGATGTCGACTTGACCGGCCCCTCAATACCTCGGATGCTTGGGCTCGATGGCCACGGAGTGCATCAGAGCAGCGATGGATGGGTCCCTGTTTACGCCGATGCTCAGGGAGGAGGTGAACCAAGGCTGGCATGTATGAGCGTTGGATTTTTGCTAAAGAAGAGAGGGGACTCGGTGGTCTGGAGAGGCCCGAAGAAGAACGCAATGATCCGGCAATTTCTGAGCGATGTAAGATGGGGAGAACTTGATTATCTCGTAGTGGATACACCCCCGGGTGCGTATGTTTCTGCTAACTGTACCACGAACTGAGTCTGAATCAACCCTCGCAGGCACATCGGACGAGCATTTGTCGTTGCTAGAACATCTAGCACCAGCACATCCAAAGCTTTCAGCCGTCATCGTCACCACGCCGCAAGCGGTCGCACTGTTGGACGCGATGAAATGTCTCTCATTCACGCGCGCCGTCAAGCTTCCTGTCCTGGGACTAATCGAGAATATGAGCGGGTATGTCTGCCCTTGCTGTGGTGAAATCAGCAATGTTTTCTCGACTGGGGGAGGAGAGGAGATGGCAAGACGGGAGGGCTTGATGTTCTTGGGCACCATGCCTGTCGATACCGATCTTGTAACGTTGTTGGACGCCGCAGAGTCGAATGATAAAGTGGAGGAGGATGGAGCAATCAGTGTCAAGGCATTCGAGATCTTGAAGAAGTACCAGGAGACATCATCTGGGAAGTTATTTGGCGGCATTGTGGAGAAGATTATTGCCACAGTATCTGGAGTTGAGGAAAGGTCAGTCGACTTGAGCGTATAGCGATGCAACCTGGGATCTCAAGCTACCTGATTTTCCCGGGAGGACTTGACCATATTTCACCTTAGTAATGCCCTATGTATCAACCATACCTATTATATGTAGGGCACGTCAATAGATCATATATTTTGGCAACATGTCATGATGTCCTATCAGCAAGTTCGCTTCCCGCCTTCCTATGGCCTAATTTGCGATGAGCGCCGCTACTTCGCCCTAATCTACGCCCCCGGAGTGAGTCGGGGCTTTCACTCACAACGTTCAAGCGAGTTTGAAAAACAAGTTAGAAGCGAGTGAGGGTGCTGTGAAGTGTTTTCAGGCAACTCGGAGGCACTAGCTCATGACCAGGTCCTCCGAGTCGGAGTGTAAGGCAAGAGATAGGGACCTCGCGATGCCTGGGTCTACCGGCGGAGGGGACGCGCAAAAATCCGAGGTTGGCTGTGGACTGAAGTATGCACATACCCAAGAGCGGTAATTGTTAAAGTGCTGCAGCAAAAGGCTAAATGCAAACTTTGAAACCTGATCAAAAGGCTTCGTTTGGGGCAAAAGAGGCCGGCAAATGTGCGCGAAACGAAGGACGGTCGACAAGAGCCTAAGGGAAATGTTTCGCCCGAAGCAACCATTGAACTGGAATGGCTTCATGGGAGGGTCCCTGTAGACGGTCTGTGAAACTGTCATGCGCCATGCAAATGATTGCCGTCGTTCGTTATGGGTGCCACACTGGCAGGCGCCGGATGTTGGTCGAAGCTCAGCTTCCGCATGCCAGTGCTCGATAGGAAAGAGATATATCTCCCCATCAATCGGCTCCTTCGAACGATCCCGAATCGAGGCGCTTCTGTTGTAGGCTCGTATGTTTTTCTCAGAGACGTGTAGCGCGATTGTTGAAAAAGTGCCGTAAACGCGGCCACGTTCCCGGTCAACCGACCGGATATGGATGTCTTGTGAAATAGTGGATGCGGCATGTTCGAGTTCTAGTTCTCGTTGCATGCAGCCTCGTTCATAACTTGCTTTGTCCCATGAGTTCTGACAACTGATACCCCATCTTTTTTGCCTCAAGATCGGTCAAGTCCTGAGGGCAATTTGCAGCAGATTTCCGTGATATATTGTGTACTCTACTCCGAGGCCCGAACCTCGTGAAGTCAGATGTCCGTTGACCTCGACCAGCAAATTTCGTTGTCCTTCGGCTCCACATCGATTTCATCCCCACCTTCCAAGACAGTTACTTCCACACTTCATAATGACATCAACGAACATCCAGCCCGATTTATTCCTGAATCTCGTATGTAAAATTTTGACTTATAACAACGCGCCTTTAAGCTTTAACTCCCCTCTCGTCTGCACTCCAGGAGACAGTCCTACACTGCGTACGGGCTCCCCTTCCTCCAGCATGACTGCGCGCAGAATGGACGCGTCTGCACGTGCTGCGACTTTTGGAGACGATGATCCCTTCGCTCCCGTGCAGCATACCACTCGCACACTGCGTCGACGTTCTAGTCGCTTATCGCGCTGGCTTTTGGAGCTCCCACTGCAATCCGCCCCCTCCACTCGCTCTGATGTGCTTGACTTGTCTGATGTTGACCCAGTTGGCACCCAGTGTAATCCATACCTCGCATACCCTCATATGAGCATGGCCGCTGTTCGTCGAAGCCTGGATGACGCCGGTAGTATGCATGATTATGTTGTGGTCGATGACGACGTGGCACAAGAATGTCCCCCAGAAGAACAACTGCCTTCTTCAGTGCGTCACATTATGTTTAATCCCGATACGTCGCCTCATGTACCACTTTAGGTATCACACGACCCCTCGGCGCCTGCAACAGTCAGCCCTAGATCAACAGTTCGAATTGTCAACGCCCCTTCATCATTGCGCCACTTTCATCTCTCCATACGCTCGGCATCACCTTCCGCAACTTCCACAACATCTCGCAGTCCCTCTAGGCTATCTATGTTCCAAAAGTCTTCTCGTGCCGATTCTAATTTGGGCGTGAGTAGTCCATATCGTCATGGCCGAAGCGCAAGCGTCCAAACATCGTTTGTACCTTCTGCTCCATCGTCTGAGGGACCTCGCACCCCTTCGTCATGGCGGTGGCGGCCGAGTGTATTGGGACACTTCTCGTCCGCATCTGTTCCGGATGCACGATTAAGCCCCGGCGACTCTCTGACCGACCGCTCACGACCAAGTATGTCTTCTACTACCACGTGTTCGTCATTCACTACGCCAACTACCACGACAATGTACGAGGACGGCGATTCTCCTGCGCCATCCTCAACGCCATCCAAGTCATCGTCCCTTTTCGGTTCTTTACGCGCGCATTCACGTACGGCGACTTCTTCTTCTCAATCCCTCTTCAAGACGGACCTTGGTTCGGCGTCGTCTCCGGCCCTGAGGCTACACCCTGCTTCTGCGCCACATCTTCCGCAACCACCCGGGGTGCCTACATCGCTTGCACGAAAGGCTAGCACGATTCGCTTGCCGTTCGCCACTAAATCTCGGCCAAATCAGCCCGCAACTTTGAATCAGATCTTTGTGGAGGAGCAAGACGATTCGCATCCTCATGTCTTGTTTGCAGGGAAGAGTAATGGGCCCAGGATGTCTCTATCCTCGATAGGCAGTCATTCAAGACATTCTAGAAAGAAGAAGCTTGTCATCAGTGGCATTGCGTTGAACGACGCCAGGCGATTAGAAGCCGTACAGAAGTGGTGTCAGGTACGCGCGATGAGTCTGTAATCTCTTATGTCTCCCACGAGCTTATCATCATTCCGCAGTCTTTCGGTGAAGTGGACCAAATCACGAGAATGCCCAACGGTGATTTGCACGTAAACTTTCAGAAGGCTGAGGTTGCAGATACCGTACGTGCAGCACCGCAGCTTAGAGCTTCGTGAGGCAAGTCCTTATGTTACTTGACAGGTGTGTCGTGTGCGCGCCAAAGTACAGATCGCGGGTGTCGGCAGTGTACACTTGTCCTGGATTTCTGGAAACAAACGAACATAACGGCACAGCTTATACCCCTCTCATCTCCCTCGCTTGTAAAGGTACGTTGAGCTGACTATTCTCACTCAGCCAACTAAACGTGGTCTTTCCAGTGTATAACGCAGGCTTACGTTCTACACCACTAATTCGATACCTATCTATTTCTTGCTGTCCTTGGACAATAATCGCCACATGCATCTATACGACGAATGTATCTCACGACCTCATGCACGTCAGTTTATCTTCCTCTCTAGGTTATACCTGGCCCTGACCTGCAATGTTTCCAGATGACCCATCTCGACGATTATCTCATTGCAACCCACACATCTTACAGACACTTCACATACCCCCTGCATTCGAACGATTTCAGTACTTATAATCACGTTGCATTCACTCGTTCATATCATTTTCTGCGATACATATTCTTTCCTTCGTTGACCTGCTATTTAGTTTAGTCCTTCTGTTGGACAAGGAAAATGAATTGTTCTGCTCCGGAGACATGAAATAGTCTGGCGAATGGTTTGCTGTATTGTCGAGTGCTTCAAGTTGTGCGGTGATGCCCGTGAGTCTGTGACGAACTTAAGGCACCCTGCCTTCGGAGGAGTCACGGACCTGGAGCGGGTCGAGGACTCGAACCTGGATTGGAAATTCTCGGAGCGTGCATGACGTGGGCATATCCTGGGTCACCATCGAGAGGACCTCCGTCGGTCGCATTCATAACTGATCTGTTCAGTCACGGTTGATAGAGAACAATTTCACGATGGCCAGGTCATTACTCGTGATTCGTTGCAACAACTATGAGACCAAAAGCCCTCACTTCGCGCGACGAACCCATACCCTTGGTCATTGTCGAGGGCTTCTTAGGCAGCGCTGGCGCTGCGCTATGGGGTAATTTCGCAGAGTCCTTCGATGTGGGTGTTAGAAAGGCAGCTAGTAGTAGTAATACAAGGCAGGTCCTATTTGCGAGGTGAGCCACTTCCGGGCCTGAACCCATAACAAACGCTCATTGCTCACTCGGAATTGCAGTGTAGGTCCTGTCAGCTCATTGCATGACAGGGCATGTGAACTCTTCTATTCCTTGGTTGGTGGTACAGGTGTGCTTGAGTCCACGCCAGTTTTCCGCGTTCTGATAAACAATGATCCCACAGTTGACTATGGCGACGAGCATGCCGCAACTCACCGTCATAGACGTTATGGTCGAATGATTGAGGATGCACTTTACCCTCAGTGGTCTCCCCGTAGGCCGCTTCATTTTCTGGGGCACTCGATGGTAGGTAATATTCTGTTCATGGTTCTCTGGTCTTGACTATATCGTACCCCAGGGCGGCCCAACCGTTGTGAAGATGCAATGGTTAATGAGAAAAGGTTTCTTCGGAGACCATGTACATCCAGACATGGTCCTGTCGTTGACAGCCAGTAAGTCAAAGTACTGCATCGTCTAACTTACTCTGACGCAGAGAAGTTTCATCGCCCTTTCGGGGAACACAACTAGTGTATACCCTCGGCGAAAGAACTGACGCAGCGCCAGCTGTCCGTCCGTTCTCCGTTGGATCTGTGCTCGCGAAAGCAGCGCATATCGTCTCGTACCTCTCACCGGTCCTGCCGAAGGTGTTTGATTTGCATGCTGAGTCGCGGGAATTGTCATTTCGTGATACCTCTTTGCCCTCGCTATGGCAGCAACTCTTCAAAAGTGATTGGGCCGAGGGTCGAGACGCTACGCCTTATGACGTGACTTTCCAGGCTGCAGAGGAAAGGGAAGCTCTACACGAAGGTCTACCGCATAAAAAGACCTTCTACAGATCATACTGCGCCTCCTTCGTAAAGCGTACTTCTTTTTAGCTTGCTTGCTCGGATGTTGACCACTGCACAGGCGCACACGATGAAGACAGGTCGTGTTACCCAAAGGACTTCGCCAAGCACCATGTTCTCTCCCCTATACCTGACTTCTCTTGCATTGGCATATTTTGACTTCGCGAAGCTGCGTCCTACCCCTGGGATGATAGCTTCGGCAATCGACTCGCAAGAGCGCGATGCAGAGCCTGGTCATTCAGGGGACGGAGATTCGGCAGGCATCAATCAAGAATATTTTAGGGAAAACGACGGCGTCGTCCCAATATTCTCGCAGTTCCATCCTTTCAAATGCAGGTGTGTCGTCTTTGTTGCATTAAACTGGTGCTATATGTTGATGATCGATGATCGATGACCTACGTTCAGTACAGCCCTCTGTCGACATCATTCTGACCTTGAGATAGGCAGGCAACTAAAGCCATTCCCTGGAGTTTGGAGTGTATTAAGCCTTGAAGACGTCAGTCACATCTCTATCGTGCCGGTTTGGGTGGGCACGCAGCGTCAGTGGGAGTTCTGGCGAGATCTTGGAGGCTGGCTGCAGACCGTCGATACTGCGTACATAGACAGTCCCTTTGTAGGCGGGAGGTCTGCCTAGGGTGAATATACGTGCACAGATAACCTTGTTGTTTATTGAAAGAGGACGATGTGATAGCGAGGTTAACGAATGTGGTAGGAATGAGCGTGGTCAAAGGGATGAATGAATGAGGTAGAAATGAGCGTAGCGGAGGTAAACGAATGTAGGAGTTGGGATGATACAATGACTGGGGTAGTGTCATGAAGTAAAGTAGGTGAATGGTATGAATGAGCGTCTGACATGTCGTTTTATGGAAGCAGATATACGGCTCAAGAATAGGATACACAACAAGAGAAATGTTCGAAGGGGCCCGAAGAAACAACAATGGAAAGTAAATCACGAAATCGAATAGAAAAAGAGACAATTTTTTTCGGTTCAGTGGGCAGAGGCAGTCTTCGGAGGCTGATCTAGGTCGCGCTCCAGTGCTGCCAGTCGATACCTGCGGACAGCTCGCCTTGCGACACTCCGCCAGTCTGGGGAGTTAAGGCTGGCTGGGTATTAGATGGCGATCGCGATGAGCTGAAGGAGCCTCTAGGAAAGCGTCCAGTCGGACCGCGAGAGAAATTATTTTTATGATATTGCGCCTGGTTGTCTCGGCGAAATTGCCGGCGAGGGGGTAAGTTACGCTCGAAGTTGGAGTCCGCGCCGACCGTCACAGCACCGGTGGCGGGCGAAGATACGAATTGGCGGCTAGGAACTCCTTGCATTCCGTGCCACGGGTGGCCTGGAAGCCAACCATGTGGCCCCATCTGGTGAGGGGTGGGAGGTGGTAACGCATGGGAATTGAGATATGGTTGCATGATAACGGCCTGCGGATGAAGGGCGGTACCTGATGGGAATGGGCGCCATGCGACAGAAGATTGAGTTTCGGTGGATCCGAACGAGTTTGGAGGAGCTTGCACTGGAGTGTCTTGGGTTCCTGACATGTACTGATTCAATGCATCTGGAGGGTAGACAGGGACAAGCATGCCCTGGTCGCCCTGGATAAAGCCAGTTGGCATCAAAGGGGCTTGCGTGTGAGGGTTAGTAGCGTTGTTGACCGCTCCATGAGATTCAGCACGGGGTTGGCCTATCGAAGGAGTGGGGTAAGGCGTAAATGCCTAGTTGGGAGCGTGAGAACCAGAAAGGTGCAACAATGCATAACGTACAGCAAATGTGCCGCCAGGTGGGCCAAAGGGAACTGGAGTGCTCGCAGGCGTCCCACCACCATCTGATCCGCTGCCCTGGGGGAACGGTGGTGCATAAGGTTGCGGGAAAGGGTATCCAGGATATGGTTGACCCGTGAAAGGCCCCTGGTATGGGAACTGAGGGCCATAACCAGGTACCCATCCTTGATAGTATGCGATGGCAGGCAGAGGATAACTTGCTGGTAAAACAAGGCTCGGAGTTCCCGAATTCTGGGCGGGAGACGCAGTCGTGGTTCCCCGCGGAGCGGGCTCCCCCTGTTTGCCATCTGGATGGATCTGGACCGCAGGGGTCTCCTGGGCTGGAACAGGTAGGCGGTCATGAGCAGTCCCCTCCGCGGGGCGTGCGAGGTGCGGGACCCGAGCCTCATCGTTTACGAATTCGTTTAGTTGTCTGTCAGCTTCAGCAGGAGATGGTTGGGTCACATTGTCCGCCAGCGCGTCGGTTAGCTTAAGGTTTCCTATATGCCCGGTGATGTTGATAATGCCGGGTCTTTGGATATTTGAGTCGACCCGAAAGTCATCACTGGAGACAAGAGACGACTCTGAACCTAAATAGGTCCGTTCATTCCCGCGACCATGTCGCCAAGAGCTACGGTGAGGCGGATTCCAGTCCCGTAGTTGCACGCGAATCGGGCGACCATCCAGAACACGATTATGCTGGAAAAATGCATTGTGGGCGCGCGTTCTAAACCGATGTCGCAAGCTTACCTCTTCGCTTATAGCTCGCGCAGGGGAGTCGGTGTTATTAAACTTCACAAACGCGAATGCGGAGCGTTTATTAGCTGCAGAATGATCAGGAACGTGAATAGGCTGACAAGTAAAAGTGCTTACTGGGCCGAATGACTTTGACTGTCTCAACTCCTCCGTATTTCAAGAACAGTGCCCTTACCTTGTCTTCGTCCCAAGCATTAGGACCAAACATCTCAAGACCACCAACAAATACTGTCATGGGATCTACGGCGGCATCATCTCGCCTTTCTCTCGAGAAACGCGAGAGTGCGCTCTGACAGTCGAAATCTTTATAAGACATGCTTTGGAAGTCCCCCATGTAACTAGCGGTTGTGGGCGTACGGAGCATGAGCGATCCCGGGGTTTTCGGGGTAATGGGAGACAACCCGAACTCAGGTGTAGGCGGGATATCGGTTTCGATCTCTTGACCATCGTCCGCTTGAGAAGCGTGACAGTGAATATCAGCTGATGCAGCTTGTGGGGACGTGAATACTGGAGAGGAAATAGGTGTTGGGTTGACAGCGCTGAGCCGGAGGTCACTATTTGGGCGTTCATGATTGAGACGACGAACAAACCTTGTGCTACGCTGGATTTCGACCGACTCTAGGTGGTCGGCCCAATGGGTCTCAGTCATCGTTTCCCAAGCCGCAGATGACAGCTTCCCAGTCGACTCACGCGAGGCGAGCGATATGGCGGACTGAGGCCGGTCATGGGTCAAGGAGAGTGCTCGGGGTCGGGACGGAAGGAGGGTCCTAGTGCCCGCGACTGTCGTGATCTTTTGCTCCCACGTACTGGAGCTTGAGCTCTTCGAAGGCATAGAACCCACTGTCCCAACCTCGGGGGAGCGCTGAGAGAGCGAAAGGTTCTCTGAAGCCCGAAAATCCGGGAAAGACTGGCTCGGAGGCAGGAAACGTGACGGCCCATGCGAAATGAAGTTGCGAGGGCGCCATAAATGTGGGTCGGGTCCTGTAAATGCGGGGCGAGCATTGTGGTAGGGTCTCTGATCCCATGGCCCCGAACCAGACTGGTGAGCCCATGTAACAGTTAAATGGGGGACTCGGCGAAGCGTCTTTCAATTCAAATTTCAGAGCGTCAGCTGGTACCACTGTGACGTTTCAAAATCGACCATACCATCAGAGCGCCAACACAGTCGTCTCGATGAGCCCATTTTACCTCCCAACAGCCCGAGTCCATGATAGCAGAGCGGGGGCCGTTGTGAGGCACGGGGAAACCTGTTAGTCCTTGGACATCCTCGAGTTCAGGCGTGACGGGACCAAAGTACTCCACGGGGCCAAACGCAGAGGTAATCCTCATCAACGACTATATTCGAACACGTGTCAGATAAAGCTCGGAAAGAAACCAACCGTTTTACCTCGACGTCGTAGAGGAGGGGCATGAGGAGCAAAATGGAGTCATCTACCCCTACCCTTGGAGGATCTGTGGTTGCATCTGAGTTATAGAATACACCGAGCTGTCTTTCGAAATTATGAGGAAGCTGACGAAACATATTCGAGTATAAATCTTACTTGGTACCAGGCGTCTTCAGAATCCTCATAGCAGTCGGAAGCTCAAGTTCGACGATTTTTCCTTCCTCGCCTGCATTCAGGAAGGATGTCCTCGCACCATCTGTGGGTCGTAAGTATTGCTTGGGGCTCCTAAAAGTCTTCGTCAGAATGTTATTACATCAAGGGATGGTGCATATATGCGCAAGTTCCTCGCGTGCGTGAGCATATATGCAGGGTGAATTAGCGTTTGGGAGAATATTTTCTCACCGATAAGAGACGAGCAAGGTCCTGAATGCGCGTGCAGGCTCGTATCGTAGATACCGCCCCATAAACTGTCGCGGTGTTGAAGTATGGAGATCACTAATGAGCGTGGTTGCTGTATTAGCATCCTGGTGAGGGGAAGGAATGTGCAAGTCAATCAACTAGCTAGCTTCCGAGTAGCACGCCGGGTCATACTTGACACTGGATAAATGCGCAGGTGCCCCCCTTCGTGTCGCGAACGACTTTGATACTCTGTACCTCTGGGTGCTCGGAGAGATGCTGCGAAAGCATACTCGTCAACTCCGAGTGGTTGATATTGGAGGGTAAACTGGCGGTACTCTCATTAGCATATGCACAGGGTAAGAACGCGTCGCATACCTTCCGATGAAGATACTCGCGTCGTGGACGACCCTGTCATGAGTTCTTTTAGACCCGTCAGCCGGAAAATCAGCCTGATCGGTGGGCGTTGCACGCTCCGAGACCGCGAAAGTGTCTAGATTGGAAGGGAGAGATTCGGTAGCTGTGAGGGAGTCAAATCGAGTGCCCCATGAACGACCCAAGTTTTGTTGAGGCATGACAAGATTTCAAGACTAAGAGGAAGTGAACCGAACTTAGAAATGTGTGAGTGTTGCAACCTCAGGTTGGAGTCGCAGTCCAAAAGGATGAAAGGGGGAAGTGGCACTAGGGTCAATGTGGCCATATTGACTTCAGATATCTCGACAATATGTTTTTTGAACTCGTCGCGAATGCTTCTTCGGATCAGTTTAAAAGAGTATTGTCGACGATCAATCTTCCGCAAAGGTTGCAAAAGGCGCCATTAGCACAGCCGTCAATCACTTTATACATTTGAGCATCTTCTCTGTTGAATTAGTTGACCCGCACTTCAAACTCGTCGGGAAGAGGCTGGGAAACATAGCCATAACCAAGCATCGGAAGATCTTCCTGATTGACCAGTGACAGGATTAGCGGGAAGAAACACCAGGAACACCTCAAAAAGGTTGCTGGCCGCCTGCTTACGGACTCCATAACCTCCACGGCCGCGTTCAACGGGTTTGCATCCGATCACAGCTCCCCACGTTAGCTCAGACCGCCAAAACGCATTTCCAATGAATTGGTATAAGGAACCCTTAAGCTGGCCAGCCCTTCCAAAGGTTCGATCCATAAGACGAATATACTTCTTAACATACCAGATGGACATGAGAGCATCTAAGAAGCAGCCTCATGAGGACTTGATTTATCAACCGACGGCGCGTCAAGAGACCGTATGGTTCCCTCTGTCGAGGACGTTGACTTGCAACCTGGGTGCAGAGAATCGCGAACACACCACCGAAGTGGCCATCGGTAGACGTGAAGACGGCGACTATATAATGCGGTACGTCAGTTAAGTAGGGCTGACGATCCCTGAGTATAACCCTTACATCAAGCTAAAGAATCGAAAGAGGTATGAAACCCCGACGTGGAAGAAATATATTAGAGATCGACCGGTATTCGAAGACAGCCTGCGATCAATGAATGTCGCCAGCACGGCCAATTTCAGTAAACCAAGAGCTAAAAGTGGAGGTCAACAGATTCATGAGCTAGATTGTTGTTAAAACACCTCTAAAGTCCAAGTCGCTGAAGACCATATGGCCCTGGTAGTGGAAGACCGAGATCTTCTCGGTAATAAGATCGAAAATTCTCCTTAATAGATGGCCCAGAGAGCACGAAAGATGCGCCAGCTAAGCTTGTTTCCATGTCCCAGGCCTAGCTGACGAACCAGTTGCCAGAAAAGCTGAGCAAAGTAGGATCAAGAAAGGCGACAGGTCGGGAAGGTTCAGAGAAGGATCTTGCGCTTATGTAATACATGAGTGCTTCTTGGTGAGCTCATCCAATCTGGGAGTTCACCTGTCTTGAAAATTCCGCCACCACACCCGCCGAGGCCTCGACGTTCACTGCTCCCGACGATATCTACACAGCGGCATGTCCGATGATGGCTATGGCGGAGGAGGAGGAGGAGGAGGGGACGACTATGACTACGATGGTCCGAGGTTTGTACTCGAAGCGAAGCAAAGTTCTTGCGCAATGTACTTACTTGCTTGGCAGTTTTGGTGATGGTGGCTTCGTGCGTGCCACAGCAGCTGGGAGTGCCTTGGATGCTCATACTTTACATAGGATGAGAGCTATGATCTGCTAGCGAATGATATACCTGAAGGAGAACAGGGAGAGGAGCAGGGGGAAGATGCCAATGGGGAGGTCTCCCATCCCAACGGGGTCAATGGTGTTGACCATGATCAAGAAATGGCCAATGGGGAAGAGCAAGGGCACCAACAACAAGCTCCCTCCGGAACTGGTTTGCACGGAGAAAGGCAACCAAATAAAGTCAGAGTGACTACGCCATATCTGACCAAGTACGAGCGAGCACGAATATTGGGAACCCGGGCACTTCAAATTAGGTGAGTCAACGGCAGTAGCTTGCCACTCATTGGTCTAACCTAGCTGGAATGACCGGGAAGCATGAACGCCCCCGTTCTGGTTCCTCTGGATGGCGAAACAGATGCGTTACAAATTGCCATCAAGGAGCTGTCGCAGCGAAAAATTCCTCTCATCATCCGGCGGTACCTACCAGATGGTTCGTTCGAGGACTGGAGTGTCTCTGAGTTGATTAGTGAGTAGGCGCATTGCGTAGTGGTCCACTAAAATGTGTTTCGGAGGAATATTCTCCGACTGTTTTCCTGTTGTTCAACGTAGTCTTTGTATAATGCTTTGTTCCTTAGTTGGTTAATGTTCCGAGTCTTGTGCAGTCCGCGGGTGGCAGAGATCCGACTTACACGGCCCCTACAATCCGGAAGGCGTAGGATTGAGGAAAGCGAACATTACTCGATGTACAATAGAATACAGGTTCTGATAGAGTTTACTTTTGCTTCTTAATCTCCACCCATACCTCCGATTTTGATCGTGCGACGCTGCTCGATCGTGCCTTTTTCGCTGGCAGCTCCTTCGACAGTGTCTGCGTCCTTGGTCGACGTCCGGAGGTCTTCGCAGGTTCGATCTCGCCTATGGACAGGTCATCCAGCTGCGAAGCTGAGTTCGTTGCATCCACAAAGAGGAGGCGCCTATCTGTCATATCTAGCTTTTCCATGCAACTGGAAATCTTCGACAGCTCTCTTCTCTTTCGAGGACTCGACTCGAGGTCGGAATAATGGCAAACTGATTGTCGCCGTTTGGTGGGTGATGACGGTGCACTGGAGAGTGGTTTGAATAAAGGAGCGGATATAGGAACATCGCCATCCTCCGACCGAAGGTTCTCGATAAAGGACTTCCGCCTGTGTTTCGCTGGAGCATGTCGAGATTGAGCACAAGTGCTGTATTGCTAGAGACGAGAACTTACACTTTTCCTTCGACACGACTGGGTGCTCCTTCACAACCTTGAACTCCCCTTCAGCTCCCAGTATCTGCTGAACTTCCCAGTCCGACGGCCGCATCTTTTTCCAGTCATCGATAACCTTCTCCACCCATCGATCAGTCTCCCCAGCAACATGATAATCGATTACATCCGACCATTCGCTCCCTGGTGGGGTCTTGTTCACGAAAACGACCTTTCCTTGCCAGGCCTTGGCCGATCTGGGAGTGCCTGTAGTAGACGTGGAAGCAGAGGCGTGGACGGCTTTTGCGAAATCCTTCACGAGCTTCTTGAGACCATGGACCTTCAGTGAGGTGCCCATGATAATGAGCATATCGGGCCTCCGTAAAATATCCGATGTCTGGATGGTGCCAATGTCGTCCCCAAGTGGATGAGCTTCATCGTATAGCACGATGGCAGGGCGAAGGGTTCCGACTTTCAAAGCCCGTGCTGACCTGGCAACGCGTGCCGCGGCTGCGAAGCACATTCTCAGCCACGCGTTCCGCAAGGCATCAAGAGCAAGTACTCACAACGCAACGTGCATTCTGGACAATCTGGCGCTACTCCATCGTTGAACATGTCCAGGTACTCTTCCGTGCATGGGAGCTCGGCGGCACACAGCGTACAGCGGACGCGGTGGATGTCACCATGGAGCTGGACATTCCGCACTTCCTTGGCCTTTAGCTTCGACTTGCCCTTTCCACATGTTTTTGCTTCTTGGCTCGAGCTCCCGCAGAGCCCAACCCTCTCCTCCAGGCCATCGATGTTCTGGGTGTACGAGCGAAGAAGCTTCTGTTTCGAATCGAGTGTCTTAATAAAGCGATGGGTGGGTGCAGGCGTGGCGGAGTCGATGGAGCGCTTTAGCTGGGAGATAAAGGTGTAGAACACTGAAGTTGATGTTCGGTCGCGAAATAGCGACGCGTCGAAGAGGTCCCGACCCTTCATCACGACGTCGGGGTATTGCTGCTTCACAAGAGCATACAATCCATTCCCTGAACGGAAATCCTAGCAGAGACTCATTAGAATTGAATCCCGCTACTGTGCGTGATGATGACCTACCGGTATCCCGCACGAACACGAGATGCCTGCCCCGGTGACCACCACAATTTTCTTGCACTTGGCTACTGCTAGTGAAATGTCTGTAAGGGCTCTCCGAGTGCTGGATTCTGCCACGGGGGCATCTAGCTCTAATGTGAGAGTCATGTCCGCTAGTGGTGGAGGTGGAAAGGATGAGAAATGTGGGTGACAACACGAAGTAGACTGATCATGACGTTGTGGAAGGTATCAGGGTCAATGAACCGATTGAGTTGTTTGTATCTATTTGTGCTCCGTGTCGCGTCGCGTCAGTCACCTGACTTTACGCGTTTCATTAACAAGTCGTGTTTTATGTAACAGGATGGATAACTTTTTGAGTCACAGACAGAACACATTAAACATACTGTCTGCAACGATCAGTAGCTAACGATACGTTCCGAGCTAGGTGTACGCTCGTAGTACCAAACTCCAGTCGCTTTGCAGCTGGAAGGTGATGTCGAGTTAAGGGTCTTGAAGTGACCGTATTGTTCCTGATGTCAAACGCGTCAGGAGCAAGAAGCTACATCCCAGCTGAGCTACGAACCGTGCCCAAAACATGGTGGAAATACCAAACTTCGTCAAGAACGGTGCCGTTGCCGCTGCATCCAAGATAAGGCACTGCGCCAGTTTGCGAGTACAGAGCACTGGTGATCTGAGAAAGCGTGTAGCTAGTTTGGTTAGAGGGCAGAATACCGGCTCTGCAAAGACAGTTAGCTGAATTTTGACCGTCCGGAACATACACGTACGCGGCAAGCATGTTGTAAGTAGGGTACATCTGGAAGACCTTCGTGACGGTCTCGTAGAAGTTGACGACGTCCTGGTGCTCCTTGTACCCAGGCTCGTAACAAGCAACATCGAACGTGGAGGTGCAGGTTGCATGCTTGGAAAACTATTGTGGCGATCAGCATGTCTGATCATTCCGAGCGCTGAGCCTCACAAACCTCATGAGCCCAGAAGTCATCGTTTGACGCTCCCTGGTTGACCCAGAACTGGTCCACTGCAAGATAGTTTCAGTTACCGCAAAGTTCGCAAATGACCATACACTCACTGTACGCCAGGAGTTCGAAGCGACCAAACTCCTCGATGAATGTCCTCACACTAGGTCCCTTGTAAGGAGGAACCGCAGTTCCGTTGGGGAGAGTGGCAGGAGATGGGTCGGGATCATACTGCCTTGACAAATCGCAGTACTGGTCATAAGAACTGTTCGTTCGGGACGAGTGTTAAAGCGAATCTCCCGAAGCATTAGTCAATGTTCCCTCACCCGTCACAGTTATCTGGCCAGAGGCCGTGGATACCCCAGCTTCCCTTAGGAAGAAGTTGTCCGTACATCTCCCTCCCAGTGTAGGTGTCCCAGTACTGTGTCTGAAGTACGAGACCTCCTTGAACGACGTTGCAACACGAGTTGGTTAAAACCGTAGTGTTCTCGCAGGAGTATTGCACCGGGAGTCCAACGCATGCTTCGATGTTGGGGTAGAGCGATGGGAGGCTGAAGGAAGCCTGAACCGCAGAGACGGCAAGCAGGACGCTCACAACGGACAGCATGTTGGATAGCGGGAGGGACTGGGCAATCCGGAGTCCATCAGGACAGCTTTTATATCCATGCACCCATCCACTCAAGAAAACCGAGACGAACGTGCTTATCGCCTTCTGTCAGCTTCTGTACCACATGCCTTCGGGCACAAAAAGAGGTGACGCAGTGACCATTTTCCGTGCCCCGACAGCTTGTTATTGGTGCGACCGCTCCGCCACAGGGCACCACTGCAGCTTGACAACCGACGTCTGTCACCGCATAAATTGCAGCCCACCGTCGCCCATCTCCCATGCTGGCTGTGGTCGACGAGTGCGAGCAACATAGAATCGATGAGTGCAACCTTCAGGTACCCAACAACGGGCAAGTGATAAATATAAACAAAACTCTCATCGCTTCCGTCTTGCTCGCAGGAATAATATACTTAGCTCCCATCAACACAAGGAGTGTGGACTTTAAAAGGCGCAGTCGACTTTAACCAGCAAGAATCACAGGAAGAGTACAGTAATAATGCAGACAAGGGATACAGAGTCAGGCGATGTCCATTCGAGCTGGGCCCAGAGGGTCTTGAAGCAGAGGAGCGTAGTACTGGAGCCGATGACCATTACAAGAATCGCGGTGAAAGCACGAAGGGTTGGGTAGAAGAGGCTTTTCAAACGTCAGTCCAGCCACCTTCGTCCAGCTTATACGAGGCCTCGCTTTCTGGTCGATCGGGACTGTCCACAAGCTTCGCGACGCGTTCTTCGGCGCGACCTGCAAGTAGTCAGCGTAGAGATCTAACTTGGTCGCAAACGGTTGAATATGTCAAGTCTCGCGTCCTGCTTCATGCGCGTCATATCGCCGTCCATCCTCAGAGACTTCTTACCTTTGCGCAAGAACATGCGGGTCGCTGAAGAATGAGACAAGATGTGGCCTCCGATTGGTTTGAGAGCACCACCAGCGACGAAGGTCATCGTTGCTCCCGGGTCCGCTAGAAAGATGTCAGGCACAATTATCAGAGGATAACTATCTGAAGCTACATTGCACTTGGTTGGTGATCAGCACCGCAAGCTAGTCAGAAACGATGGTCAGCATGAAGGTGACTCAGAATGAATGGTGCAAACGTTGTATTCCTCGGCGAGCTTTGTCAGTTTCGAGAGCATCTGTATCAGACACCAAGGGTCGGCCATCGCACCTCGATACGCGCGCTCTCAGTACATACCTGGGCAAGCTGTAACATAAAGTGAGTTTTCATCAAGAGCTATCCTAACCTTTGCTCACCTTCTGTTGTCTCTCACTCAACTCCCCTCGTCCCGAGTAGTCAACCCTAAAGAGGGCCATTATCGAGTCGACAATCTGTTGACAGTAAGTATTTTATTTCTCTTGCGCGAGAACCACATACCAGTAGCCGGAAGTCTTTGTCTTCGGCGAAGCGAAGGGAGCACTCGTTGATGAGTTCCATCTAGGATTCAAGCGTGAGTAAAGTTCAATAAAATCTGTGGCGGGGAGCAGGAACCTGCTGTTCGCTGTTAAAGGCTCGAGCTTCGAAGGAAATGTCAGCAGTACCCAGTAGTCACAATTTGCAAGGCAGAGCGTCACCGTAGAGGATGTTCTCCAGAGCCATGTTTCCGTCAACACCAAATCGATCGGCAATCGACCTGATGCGGTCAGGCCGAAAAGTGCCTTGGTATCAAGTCGGCCTCATGCGACATCTCACATGAGGTAGGTACTTGCCTTCGGTATCAATGTATGCGACCTATCGCCCTTAGTTTCCAGCAGAAAACACGTTTGAAACACCATACCTTCCCTGAAGCACCTCCGAGCTCGGATGGGAGCTGGGCTACTACACACATCGTGTGCGCCATCTGCGTCTTCCCGGTACGGAACTCACCATACACTGCATATAGGTAAGACGTGGCGCGATCCACAATCAACGATGAAAACACCTTCTGATATTGACTGGGACGCGATTCCACCTGAATCAGAGAAACCGATCAATCGCATACATCGCGCGCTGGGTGAAAAATGCCTGACCTCCGAGAATAGCGTCCACTGATTTACTCCCTGTGCTTATGACAAGCACGCGTTTTCGACGGTCCTGAACCTCGATTCCAGTTGCAAAGGAGGAACCCTGCAACGATGTATGAGCTTCGTGCCTATCTTATGATTGCATGTAGTTACCGTCATTTTCTGAGCTGCTTCCTGGTGAGTGGGAAATTTCAACTCCTTTCGAGTAACTAGAAGGTGCATATATGCGATACCTTGATCTTTTCGACCTTTGCCTCCGACATTCCCTGAGCCGGTTTGAGGAGGCTGCCATATGCGCCCCTGAACATCACACTGACCTTGATTTTGAGCATTTGTCTCCGTGTTGTCATCACGACTCCAGATACCGTGTTTATAGCTGCGCTCTGTGGAGCCAGTCAGGGTACGGCGTTACGCGTTAAAAAGGTATTATACCTTGAGTTTAAGAATGTCTTGGACATTGATACCCTGTAACAGTTCACAATAATTAAGCACTGAGACCAGGTGTTAAATCGTACATGCTGTTGAAGCTCATCTACGCTGTCGAAAAACGCGATCTAGAAATATTGCTCGTTATATCTTGACGCAACTGTGAGCTACACGCCTACCTCCTCGATCTCATCCATCACGGGGGGACTCGAGGGTCGACTCGGGGGAGGCATGCTACCTTCGGGCGCAGTGGGACGACGTGGTGCCATTTTTCAACCAATTCTATGTGTAAGTATCGATCACTGAGGTCCTGTGCGAGGATAGAGAAGAAAATGCAAACAAGCAGACGCGTAGCACAACGACCATGAAATAGGGACGCGTCTGTCACGTGGGAACCAAATATCGTGTACAAACATAGTCTCCTGAGCTAAGTCGGTGGACATAAGTTAGCTCGATCATGTTCGAGTTGCTACAATAACGTGTGCGTTTTCAACGCAGTGACTCGTTGGTTTCGTTGGCTGGAGGCGTATGTATCATCTGAAACCCACCCAGATGGAGCATGTCGTAAACTGAGTTTCATTGCTCTGGGGCGCCAAGTTAAGATGGCAGTGAATGTGCCGCTCAGGCGCTTCGCGATTCTCTCACAGGGCGTACATGATTTCCTTCTAGCTCTAGAGCAATGGACTTGACAACAGACGCACTATCTGACATTGAGGAATGGGACTTCCCCAGCTCTGACGAATCGATCTTGGACTCCTCCTCGGAGCAATCCACTCGGGAAATGACGCTGGAGACACTGCCGCTTGATGTGCTCTATCGCATATTCTGTTTCTTATCAGTTTTGGATGTTGTTCGACTTCGTATGGTATGTATACAGTTACTCTGATTAACCCGTGTTTTCTACTCACCGCCTTTCAGGTTTGCAAATCGTTGCATCATGCAACGTTCGCGAGGACTGTTTGGTCGTCCTTATATTACTCTTCCCCCCTTCCACGGCCGCCTGGCCCGTTTACAACTCAGTCAACAACATTCTTAATGAGCACTCTCATTAGAAGTGCAAGAGTTGAAAGAAACTGGGCCAAGGGTGTCAAAGTCGGGAGAATCTTGGGACGCAATGCCGAGGATTGGACTGAAAGCCAACTTGCAGAATGTGTTCAAAATGCCCCAAAGACAGTTTCGAGGATGCTCTTACAATGGAAAGAAGATGAGGTGCGGGACCATCTCTTTGGTCTCGTTCGAGGACGATGGCTACTCTTCGTCCAACGAGATATTGTGAAGTCCTGCGACTTAGACGCTGGTGCGGGGCTGTCTAGCCCTGTGGACATATATCGACCATCTGGCAGTGCAATCGCGAGCCTGCAGTGTGTTGAGAACACTACCCCTCGAGGGCTTTGTGTTACTTGGGCATTAACGACGGAACATATTGGCGTACCCCCATCATCGGCCACAGTTGTGTACGCTATTCATGTCGTTCTACCAACTGTCATACTGAGTCTGTGTTTTCAGAAAAATATTCAGAATTGAAAGCCGGAATACTTGTTCGCCTGTATCCCGGGACGACGATAGCAGCGGCCAAAGTGACTCCCTTAGCCGGTTTGACCTTGTGCATACCCACCCTGTTATCGGAAATGTGACGCAAATCACTGCCGCGGCTGGGCCCCGGGCACTTGTCGTTTCAGTCGGTACTTCCAACAGCTCCGGCCACCGTGGAGCCATTCTTTGTTTGGACAACGAGACCTGCTCGCTGTATAATGTCTTCTCAGCCACTCCAGTAAGGTTTTGGTTTGTGACTCATTGCGTTTCACTGACGTTGTTTCCCCCATCGAATGTGCTTGCGAACCCCTATTCCTTCAAACCAGCCCCTCTACTCGGATCTCACGACAATTTCCCTCGTTCCAGCGACGACTCATCTCTTTGTTATACGTTCATTTAACCGAAGGGATGACCCCCAGGGCGAGAACTGCACTGTTATCGAGGCATTTGCTTTACCAGATCATGCAGCTGAGGGCACGTCTTCCTCGCCGCACAAGATGTGGGACGTTCGTAAGCTGCGCCGCACACACTGGGAGATTATCTCCATTTCCATGTGCCAAGTGCAGTTGTTCGATGATCCTGCGTTCCCATGTACGGCACAGCGACTATCAGTTGGTGTAACCTTCTGTAGCACCCGCAGCCAGGACAAACAGTATCTTGGCACCGCTGAGATCGCATTGCAGTCGGAAGCGGGGCTCCCTCCTGCAGCCCACGATGTCTCGTTTCGTTCCGAGCTGTATAGGAGCATGTTGGCTAGCCCCGATGACCCAGCAGCCCTTAGGCGAGGGACACGCATTAAGGCTCACACAAAAGCGCTCACTATAGTGTATTCGAAGGCTTATCGTCTCACCGCCTCGCCTAATCTTTCCACGTTCGGGACACCCTCCGCTGTACATCTCTTACCCTCAACCAACGGACTCGCCAGAGGGATGATCTTCTGTCCATCAACAATAGCAGGTCGTGGTGATTACGGACGGAGGCCGGCACGGGAAGAATCATGGACACTGCCGGTTCCTTCAAATTTCGAGGGGATATCGCTTATGTCGCCCAAGTGGCAAGAAACAGCTGCGGGGGCTGGCTCGCGCGCGTCACTGGTCGGTTCGCCTGATCCAACGAACAACGGACAGCGTA
This sequence comes from Hydnomerulius pinastri MD-312, assembly GCA_000827185.1. NCBI lineage: Eukaryota > Fungi > Basidiomycota > Agaricomycetes > Boletales > Leucogyrophana > Leucogyrophana pinastri. The sequence continues at coordinate 355,623 of KN839841.1, read as the reverse complement.
GAACGAAGACTGGGGTGCTTGTATCTACTGCACCACTCCCTCATCCACCTACGTTGTTCAGCATGTCTCCCATTATACCTACCCCTATTGCTTTCGACGGTGACCGTGGGAGGCTAGTGTGTATGCGGAGAATGCACGGGTGGCCTCAGCGGCCTGATAGCTCTGGAGAGATAGAGGTTTGGGACTTCCTTTGAGTAGTTCTTTGTATTATCCCCAGCTATCCCTACGCTATAAATGTTAAAGTAACTTGTAACAATACAGGAGATATACATCATGTACATAATCAAGCTATGCCCAACTATGCACTGTGACTTGTGCTATTCTTTTCCCGCATGACATTGGTGGAAAAAACAAAAAATGAGATGCCAGGACCGTGGATTGAACACGGGACCTCCAGAAACCACCTGATCTTCAGTCTGTTGCTCTCCCAGCTGAGCTATCCCGGCTTGTGTCAACAATTACTTGGTAAAAACTATCGGGGCCCATTCGGTGTATTTACTATGCATTATTAAGGATCAAAACTAGATATGTCCCCAAGTACTTCCTCATCATCCCCTTCGCCAGCGAGCATGGCCTTCTCTGTACTAGCTGTATTTGATACCTGATTCGCGTTGATAGTTGGTTCTGCGAGAGACAGCACGGTGGGCGCCCGTATCTCAGGGGTTGGGCCACTGAAATCTTTCCCAGTCATGCGCGATAGAGTTTGGATGTCTGTAACAAAGGACGGATATTAAGTCCCATGCAACGCCCTAAGAGGAGATACAGACCGTATGGCGTGCGATTATTCAGGCAATAAGTGATCCTATTTGAATTCCTCTTGTCTTCGGCCTTGAACTTGTTCTTACATGCTTTACGGTCCCGACCGGGCAGCACGTATGATATAAGCTCATAATTTTCTCCAAACTGCGATAATGCCTAGGACGAAGGTCAAATCTGGTGTAAACAGCGAATGCAGACTGCACTGACATCGTAGAATAATTCCGTTTCCTCAGCGCTCCAACGAGATCCCCTAAAGCGTTTCGCGTAGGTTCCCGAGTTCACGAATTTCGTTACGTCTGACTCTTCGACGTGAGTGTATTCGGTAGTGTCTTCCTCGGCATTACGATCAACGAAGAGCGACTCCTCGTCAATGATGGTCTCTCCATTAGGCCCAATACGAATCTGGACGTTATACCGGCTCGTGGCAATGTCCTGCGAGTAGTCAAAGCCACTTCCAGAAGTATCCTCGGCGATTGTAACAGCGCCAGAGGATGGCTCGGTAGACGATCCAGGTATCGCATTTGTCGCGGAGGCCTGCTCTGGAGCAACCTGTGAGCGCCTCGTTTCTTGACCTGGCTCGCCATCCTCATTCCGGCCATACTTCTTGGCTTCCATTATTATCCTCATTCTCGCCCTTTTCTCCCGGTTAGATTTTTTCCATGCAAGATGATTACCTTGCACTTGAGCGGCTTTGCTGCTCACACGACCCTGACCCATATCATCACATAAGGTAGCCATTGTAACTGACGTTGGATCCAGGTCCTCTCCGGGATCTGCGTCTGCATCGAAAGCTGGCGTTGCGAGTCGTCGAGGTTTTCGGGGCTTCTTGGAAGAAGTGGTTGATTCGGACTGCGATTTTGCTTTGCGCTTGCGCGAACCTTGCGTCGGCTCCTGCACAGCAGTCATCCCAGCCTGAGAAGAAGGACCTGCAGGTGCAATAATTTCCTCTATCACTGGCGGAAGTCGCAATTCCGTTGCTTGCACCTGGGGAGGGGCCCTTGAGGGCGATACAATAATTGGGACGCTTGAAGGTACGTTAGATACGTTGCTAGGGACAGCGGGATCTGGGGTCCCTCGTAGATGAAGCCTAACGGGCGCAGCTGATGGCGGGGGCATCGCCACGGAAATGACAGCCTGAGGAGGGGGGACAGGCGGATTAGGCTGGGGATCTTGGAGAGGCGCAGCAGGAGGGTGAGAGGCGCGAATATCTAGTGCTACAGAAGCCTGCCTAGAGGCGCTTTCGGCCACACGAGATCGAGCCTTCGCCACTGGCCGGAAGACAGTTCCGCCTTTCTCTGCCGCCTATTGTCTTAGCTTCAGTTCGCGGATAAGTTTGGAGAACACTTACGAACGCGGGTGCTCATGTTACTTAGTCAAGGAAATCGGGGCTCCAAGCGAATTTCACGGTGCCCTGCAAGTAAGAAATATGACCGCGAATGCATCCAGTCAAGGCATCTGATTGTCACGAGGCGGAGAGATCCCTGTGAGATTTTACGTTATTTGCTCTAATTTGACCCAGAGGCTCTTGCATAACAAAACCAAACAACCGCCCCATGATTCGCACCCAAACACTCAAGTTGCCAGTTGGAGATGCACCTGGCTGGGAGATTGACAGGAGCGATCATGAAACCGCTGAGTTGAAAAGTATCGGAGACAGGTTGGTAACCCTGCTGATGTTCCATCCGTTATCTGACGCCTTGCAGTTTTGTAATCTTACAGTCACTGAGACAATGTTAGCCCAAGCAGTTGGATCATGACTGTAAATGCTCATATCTGCCATCATAGCAAGGGAGAAATGGCTTCGGGCCACGTTCCCAAAATTTTCAAGTCGAGGAAGAGGAGGAAAGCAGCCTGATGCCGTGCCTCCTCCACACACAATATACAACAGGGGAAGGTGCTCGTTCCAAATCGGGCCTCATATTTTCATGGACACAACCGTGTTCGAAGTTCATTATCACCTAGTCCCTGTTACTTCTGCTCCTCCAGCCACCTTTGTCTATCACTCGACGCCAGCTGGATCGTGGCAGACGGGATCCGAACAGAAGGCACTCGCAGCTCCAAAAATGGACAGCGCATCGTCACCCTTGCCTTCGTCCACAGCAGTCGCAGATTCATCTAATCCCTTGTTGTCATCTTTATCAGCTGCACCCGTTAGTCAGGCTCTGATCACCCAGGTTAATGCTGCAGCATTGTCAAATCCAACGCTTGCGAACCTATTGCAGATGGCTGCCGCCGGGAGAGCATCTCCAGATCAGCTCAAGACTCTTGGTTTACTCATCCAGTCACTGGCAAACTCTCCGGCAATGGACTTGGATGTCACTCCTGCACCGTCACAAACGACACCATCGAGATCAGACGCTCAGCCTGGTTCTGGTCCAATTGCCCCAACCATGACACCGCAGTACCAACTCCAGGTTCCTGTTCAGGATTTTGACATTGTGCTAGAGTTTCGGGAAGCCCCTTCGGACCGCTGGTTATTCCCTCGCGGACCCGCCACGTGCGAATTTACCTCTACGTCTGGAGACTCTGGGGCCATAGGAGACATCACGCTCTCCACCATTGTCCCATTCGCTCCGGTCGCTCCCGCACCTATTGCGCCCGGGGTTGAGAACTCTTCTACATCCGACAACGCTACTAGACAGGTTGTCACCTTCCAGTTTAGGATGGCTAGCTCGTTCGTCTGGGACTCGATCTCGCGGTGGGTTGGACCCAAGATCGACGAGAATCAAAAGATTCTGAACGATTTAGTAATTAATCTTCAGAATGTCCTCGAGCCCTCTTTTACTTTGTTTTATTACAGGCGTCTTCAGAGCGCAAATTTTTGGCTCACAGGTTGCCAGAAGGCTCACAACTTACTCAAATTCAGAACGTGCGTGTGCCAACGTATGATGGTGGCCATTTTGACCTCCCCTACAGGCGGCTGCACCAAATTTCTCCATGAAGCTGATCAAGCCTGCGACGGATAGCACAAAACCCAAACGGAGATCTACATCACGCAAAACCGCACAAGATGGGGATGCTTCAGGTTCCCAGCCCATGAAGCGCAGGCGGCAGACTCAACCCAAAACTCAAATCATGCCCCCGAAGATTGCTTGTTTCACATGCGGGCAGACAGACGTACCACTGATCATGGGAGGAAGTGAGTAACGTAATACAACGACTTGAGTGTGCGCCGAAGACCAACTCTCATCCACAGGATACTGTCGACCTTGCGTTGAAGCGGGGCGGGGTCGTGAGGTCCCTCAAGTTGGCGGTATCAGTTTCGCGTATAAGCTACCTGTACCCGGTGACGCACAGAGCTCTACAGCAGCCACCGTCAATCCATCTCCATCCACCTTACAGGCGCTGCCTCCAAAGAAATCTTCGATACCTGCCGAAGATAATATCGTATCTCATTCTGAGCAAAAGTAAATAAGCTACGAAAACTGCCAGGACTATCAATGGTATATGTGCTTTACAGTAGAAACAGTGCATTAGGACCTCAGGTGAATGATGATGATGCACGACATAACGAAAAATAACAATATACGAAGAGCAGAAATGTTTCACGTACATATACCTACCAACCAACCGAGCCACCACGCAACAACCGCGACCTGCAAGAGAACGACGCATAGCTCAAGAATGACAGCAAACCACTGGATGACTATTGCCATCCAAAAGAAGGGTATAATTGTCCATCGAAACCCCTGGTTGTCAATCCACAGCAGGCGATAGTGCCATGTGGATGTAATAGCTGCGCGCGTTTGCAGAAACGTAACAAAGAAAGTGAACACGGCGAGACATGAAAGAGCAGCCCAGTGGCGAATGGAACGACGGGGAAGAGATTCGACCAGGTAGCGTTTCGGTTCTCCAGTAAACTCGTTTCGGTACCAGGGTATGATCAAAAAGTCCTGGATATCTTCCCCGATGGTCTTGCCATAGGTTCTCCAGAAGGGTGTGATGTTATCGAGGATAAACGTCAAAGCATCCATGCCAAGCTCCCAGACTTGCTGGTATTGATCTTTGTAACTTTCTTCCAACTCGACGATGCGCGACAGCTAAAAGACAGCATATGAACGTGTTTCACGAAAAGGAAAAGAGCTAAAATGACCTCAGGATAAACAACGGACGTATGCGAAACCGCATCATTGTATTCTTCCTTGACGATGGCGTGGGTTAGCCTGACTTCTGCCAACTTTTTAGTTACTTCGTCGGCTTGATCCTGCAAAGGCTCTCTTTCCCCTTCCAGGGCCTGCAGCTTCTCTATAAGCACTGAGATAGGCTTATCCAAAACGCTTTCTGATGTAGACATCTCGTCCTCCGGTGCTGTAGATAGGAAGATTCTGATGATCTCGCGTTGGCGTAACACTCGTTCGTGGATGTCCTCCACTGCGCTCCATCCACGTCGTTTCCGAGTTCCGCTGGTCACGGACGATGGGTCGTGGCTGATAGCGTCAAGAAGTTCCGGAGGGAGGCTGCGGTATGTAACACCAAGCGCCGGCTTCACAAGTGAACACACTAGGTCGTACTCCCGAACGTCTGATGCCACTCGCTGCATTCTATGACGGAGCCTGTGGTTGTGATTCTTCATCTCTTCCAGCAACCTTAGGAGCAATATTAGTCCATGATGATTCCAGCATGTTATAATCTTACCTTGATCTGAGTTCATACTGTCTTTCCTGCTCCTCAGGTTTAGGCTCCGGCTTGCGCTTCGATGCCGTCGGATTGACACATTGTGAGTGCGTAGGCAAAGACTTGCTGCGATACGGCCGTCGGCGTCGAACGTTACGAAGAGGGGTCGAGTCTATAACACCGACAGGATTCTCGGGTGGAGGGGGTGTGATCTCTGGCTCGGAAAAGGGATCATGCAAGAGGGCTGGTGCAGAGGAGGGACCTGCTGGCCCAGGAGTGACATCGTGTGAGTCCGACATCTCGCTCAGAACGTTGACCTCAGTGCCTGACTCCTGTGGTGATTGTAAGTCGGTGAACGGCAAGCGCTGCTTCCGCTTCGCTCTCCGACGACGCCCCCCGGGCCCAGAATCATTCTGATCTTCAGATTGTGAGCCGAGAGCAGATGAGGAACCTTCATCGCTTTCGGTTGGATGTCGTCGGAAACGATGAACGATGTCGGGGAAGTTGATGCGACTACTGGCCGGAGAAAGGCCACCGGATGAGTTACGGTTATGGTAGGGCGAAGGTGTGCCATTGGCACTGCCCGTGTCGAAGAAACCGGGAAGCGAGCGGCGCCAACCTTGTAATTGTCTTTCGCTGCGCGGTTGTGAGTTATTGATCGAGTCACGAGAGTAATCCACGAGAGGACCGAAGGATAGGTGCCCATTTGCAGAACGGACCCTGCTCAGAGACGTGCCAGGCGAGGAATCCGATGGAGGCGCGGAAACTGGCTGTGTGGCTGAGTTTGGAGGAAATTGGGTTGGCGATATTTCGAGGGACGATGATTCTACTGTCGCAGACAGTGAACGTGGGGGAGGTGTCGAAGACAACGAGTCTTTCTTTGATTTCACATACTCTTCCATAATGAGAGCCGACATGTGCCACTCGGAACGTCGTTTTATACGCCGATCGACTAAGTGCTTGAGCCACGTCAAGGGCTCAGCACTGTCTAACCAAGCCTGCATTTCAGCTCCAGAGCCGGCGTACCAGCGCACGACCTTGGCATAGTTGAGAGGATCCCCGTTGGCCATAGAGCCATAGACCACGTTGTACCGTCGTCCCAACTGCTCACTGACCATGGCTGCCTTCCTGACTGTCGGTGGTAGCGCCTCGTCCTTGATCCTAGCAATCCTGTCTGGGGGCAGTGATGATCAGTCAGGCTCTGGTCGTAGATAACGTCACGGTGCAGACCTGTGAACAGTGCTTCTTGCTTCTCAGTGACCGCCTTGCTCGAAGATAGCATCTTTTCTTTGTCTTTCCGCTTGCCTCTCGAAATTGTCCACCGCCTATCTAACCTTTCGTCTTCTGAATGAGAACCTGTCCAGTCCAGTGTTGTCCCTCCATTCGAGGAAAGAGGAACAGGGTGGAGAGGAGCGGAGCGGGTAGAAGGACTGAAGTCCACCTCTGACGGTAAACTGGCAACGGCCAGGTATGTAGGAGATGATTGTACTGCTGGCGCGGTAGTGGAAGAGGAAGCGTGTGGTATTGCAGTTGTACCCAAATCTGCCGAATTTGGTGCTTCATCCACAATAGCCTGCATTTGAAAGGACTTGCGGTCGCGCCTCCGCGACTGGAAGTGTAGCGCCCTTTGAACGTCTTGCAGGATCTTGGGGTCTGGATGGAGTAAGGTCATTCATGACACCTAATGTGTGATTGAGCACCTCTACTTGCCCTCGTGAGCTGAGGCAATGCCATCCACGAGTTTAGCTACAGGTACGGCATGTCGGAAGACTAACTCACAAAGGTCATATTCGTCTGAGAAGGCACTGGGTTCAAAGTCAGATATGAAGGAGTCCAGCTTCAATGGAGACATCCCCGAGCTTTGGCTTTGGCTGACGTTCTTCTTTCGGCGGGATCCATGATGTCGCGTGGACGACTTCCTTGCACCTGGAAGGTCCTGCTCAACAGATCCCGGTTCCAGGGAACGCACACGCCGCCGACCTTCTGTTAGATCAACAACGTTCCTGGGATCTGGCCGTGTCTGGGACATGGCCTTGGTAGGAGAGCTAAAGCTAGCGGATGATGACCTGGAAGATCCATGAGAGCGAGTAGCAAGAAACCTGTCCGGAAACCGTATACGAGGAGCCTGCGAGGACTGATCTGCGTTTGTAGACGAAGAGTAAGTTACAGGATTCAAGGCAGCAGAATCCAAGCCTGCCATGCGCCTGCTGATATGTTAGTAGAGAAAATCGACAAAAAATATTCGTTTAGTGGTCTCGCGATAAAGAAAGATGCAAGGAAAAAGAAAAGAGAGGACACAGCAGATGTTCATGCAGTTCGAGGAGGATGATGTGAAGCCCCGCGGTGTCCACACGGAAGCACTTTTGCTGAGCCTTTGCACGTGACTTCGACAGCTGTGTGATTACATCGAGGGTGCTTGGTTGAACCAACAACTTGGAGTCTACAAATATTGGGTTTGATGTGGGCGAAGAACTACCTACTGCTTCTATTGTGTGCGGTAATCTCGTGGGTATCGAACTCTCTATCACTTAGCATCTACAATCTCGCTGGAATTACACACACTATGTTACAATGAGGAGAAAGGTTCGACGAATGTCTTGCCTAGTCTCTACGGGCAGACTTGCGACGCAAACGGGCAGGCCTGTCTTTCAAAGGGGCAGGATCCAAGACTTGGGTTTGAAGACGCACAGCAGACATGGACGTAGTCCGCAGTCGATTGAACGGGTTGAGACGCGCGAGCACAGAAGGTTTCGATGACCTTGTCGTGGGAACCAGCACGATGGGGGGTGGCACAATCGTCCTCGCGCGATCAACCGAAGGGCGCCTCTGTGAACCAGGGATATGACGGGTGGGCTGGGGATCTAATCAAGAAATAAGTAATGACGAACACGAGGGCAGTGAACTGGTCACTTACATCCAGATGGAAAGACGTAGAGCGGTTGCGCTTCTACTGGCCGGTTGCGAGATGTGATCGAATGCACTCTCGTGCGAGATGGCATGTGAAACTGCATAGGACCATTGGGTGATGCAGGCCAAGCCACAGGACTAATGGGGGGCATGCTGGAGATGGACCCGTGCGCTTGATGATGGTGACGGCCAACCGAAGCACGACGATCGCGCTCCTGACGTTCCCTTGCACGCTGTTGGTAGTACAGTGCTCGATCCACATCTTCCCGACAAGCTCGCTCTGAAGATGCAACGTCAAGGAAAGGTTGACTAGGGTGTACAGACTAACATACCTTGTTCTCTGTTAGCCACCGCCCAAGAGTTATCCATTCCTGAATCATACCATCGCATCGCGTCCTCGGGGCTAAAGTGATGTTGTCGCGCGATATTCATTATGTCGCTTTCCTCTATCCAGCGCTCCTTTTGGCGAGCATGAGTGGCAGCGGCTGGGGATATTTCTGATGTGCGAACACGGCGCCGCGGAGCGAAATCTGCTTCCGGATGTTGTGCATACCGCGTCTGCGAGTGTGAAGGCAAGAGAGAATGGTTGTAAGACATGATTCCTTGCGGAGGATGAGTGTAGCTGGTGGATGAATGCAACGAAGGCTACTGCTGCTTTTATAGCATTGAAGTGTGGCAGGTTGGACATCTACGCGAGTGGCACATCCACGACTCACGAGTGGCTTGTGTGACAACGGGATCGAACAAGGCCCGTCCACAGACACGTGTACATTGTCGAAGCAAGTGCGCAAAAAGCGCAACAATACATGAAAGGGATCACCGCCTTACCACTCATATAATGCTGATGATGTCAGTTCTCAACATGTATCATGGCGTCATGGTGGAGGTCAGATCATGAGCTCACCGAAGTCGTGAGTGGCACAGGGTAATGGACATCGATGGTTCAGAAGGTCTATGTTATCCAAGAAATTAAGTGGACGGTAATGACCTGCGAGATTCCCAGAGTGCAGTGGTTGTGACCACGATCGCCAACCAAACCGACAAGGACACCTCAAACCTAACGCGTCATCTGGGCATAGGTCGTATACGCCTTTGAGCTTTTCGTTTCACGATAAGACGGCCCAGCATTGCAGCCGTGAACGCCGATAATGAGTACCTGTTAATCGGAATCAGAGACGCCACGAAGATGATGTTGACGACATACCAAGTAATCACGTAGGAGAGATGAGCATTGCGCACATCGACCGTGGCAGCGCGACCGACAGGTATGCCTCTATTTAGACACGAAGCTGCTTCACCTGCATGTCCATCTGCAAACCACAATGTTCTACTTCACCACCTCCGAGATATGGGGCGTAAACTTACTATATATTTGCTCGACGAAAACAGGTTGTACACCAGCATCTTCACCTCCAGCATATTCTGTCATAGAATCCACGTCGGCCCAGTACCAATTACCTTGGTCAGGCTGGTTGTCTGGAGTGAAGGAGTTCCGTGTGTGCGAAGTCCGGAGCATACCCTGTATCTCGACTTCACCGGCCTCACTACGGTCATAGTTTTTCGCAAAATCCTTTCCAATGAAACCTCGGTCTACCAAGACGGTGGATCCGTCAGTTCGCACCAGCGGAGTGATGACATGATAGCCCTGAGCGCCTTCCCGGACACGGGGACCTAGTAACATTGAATGCGCGTGATCCCATCGACCTCGGAGCAGAACCCTGCGGTAGATGAATTCTGGTAGCACGGCAACACTTGCGGTAACATGGTTTCAGAGCAAAATCCTTGCAAGTAAGACACGCTCGCACTTTATTCGTTTGGGAAGAAGAATAGGATCGCGCTCCAGCTTCTCTTCCAGCTCGTCTATAAGGTTAATCTTCCACTGTAGACGCTGCAGTTGCCAAGTTCCCAAAGCGAAAGTGAAGATTGGGATAAATCCCAAGACCAAGATCGTAGGACTCAACCACGAGTCCTTCTTCACGGTGTAGCCGGAAGTAGCAGAATTTGATGGCTCCCCAGTGTGCACAAGCCGGCGATATGGGGTATGAGGGCAGCGCTGCCTGGGTTTGAGTACAGGAAACTTGACCTTAAAAGGTGTAGCGCGAAACAACGAGAACATCCTGTCAGTGCACGAGCAGCAGGAGTGTGCAGGAGGTAGATGTAAGTACTTGGTAGTACAGGTCTGTGGCTGGTCTCGACGCCCTATAGGGCGCATTCCCACGCGTACTTATATGTGAACAACGGAAACTCGGAACTGCGCGTTCATCTCCACATCCTTCCTTGACAAAAGTCTACTACATCCTCCAGCTAATTATTCGGACGACATGCAAGTAGCATATACGAGAAACGTTCATTAGACTAGCTGACTTTGCCATATCTAGGTCACGGCGACGTCCTAATGGTTTTGACATTGATGGCGGTGACGAGGTGCACTACCCCACCCGTCCAGTCGACAAAGACAAGGCCGAGCAGGAGCTGGTGATCAATATCAAGAAAGCTACCAGCCCTGATGAAACGGCTCCGAAGCAGAAACACGTCCGGAGTATGTCCCACCTCACCATCACCACCACATACGTATTCTGACCTGGTTACAGAGTGTATCGTGTATACTTGGGACTACCACAGCTCAATATCATTCTGGAGTGGTCTTCGAGTGCAGCCTATATTATCCGACGAAGTGCAGACCTTTAAGGCGCTCATCACTGTCCATAAAGTTCTACAAGAGGGTCATCCTACTGTGCGTGCCTGAGAAGTGCGAATTAGTTCGATCACAGCTTATACTCCAAATTACAGACCATAAAGGAGGCTCATGGTCAAACGGGATGGCTTGAGACCTGTGCCCGAACTGTCAGCACCGATGGCCAGAAAGGTTGGTTCCGTCACGCGCCCTACACATAGGAATAGTCTAACATGTCACTAGGATATGGATCTTTGATTAGGACATATGTCCAGTTCATTCTGGCCAAACTTCGCTTCCATCGCCTTCGGCCAGAGTTCAATGGTTTGTTTGAGTACGAGGAGTATATCTCCCTCAAGGAAATCGACGACCCCAACGAAGGGTAAGATCTATGGTGGCGTGAATATCTGCAGCTTACCCCTCCGTAGATATGAAACTATAACCGATCTCATGGGCTTGCAAGATCAGATCGAGTCCTTCCAGCGGATGGTATTCGCTCACTTCAGACACTCTGCTAATAATGAATGTCGAATCTCGGCCTTGGTACCACTTGTAAAGGAAAGTTGGGGTATTTACAGGTTCATCACGAGCATGCTGCGAGCGATGCACCGACGTGGGTTTCTACTACTGATATACATGAAGCACTGGCTGATGCCGTTAAACAGGGACAAGCGATCACGAGGCACTGGAACCACTACGGGAACGGTTCAATTCTCAACACTATAACCTACGCAAGTTCTACTATGAATGCTCCAACCTCAAGTATTTGACTGGTCTGATTAATGTACCGAAGCTCGGTCAAGTAAGTACTGTGTCGCCGCTGGTTGCATGACACTGACCTTCTGGGACGCTAGGAACCACCCAACCTTCTCGATACCGGCAATGCCCCAGATCTCCCCGCGCGGCCGAAGACCACTGCCTCACCCATGCCTCCTCCAGCGGCGCCCTCGCCCGACGCCGCCGCCGTCAGCGAGCAAGCGCGAATGCTCAAGGAATACGAGGATCAGCAAGCTGCTCTGCGCGCCCAACGAGAAGCTGAAGAACGACAACGGCTGGAGCTCGAAGCTCAACAGCAGCGTGAATTTGAGCAACGTCAACGTGACCAGGCAGAGCGGGAACGTATGGCGCAGGAACACCTCGTACAGCAACAAATGGCGCAGTACAACAACCAAGCTGCGCAGCAGGCCAGTGATTACCAGAGAGAGCTACTTGCCATGAGGGGGCAGTACGAGAGAGATCAGCTGTTGCTAGAGCAATATGATCGGGTAAGACTTCTACCTTTACTTTGTCTGAACGCCTAGCTGATCGCCTCTGTATAGCGCGTCAAAGCCCTTGAAGGGGAACTGGCTGGTGTCACTATAAACATCAATGCGCAGATGTCTTCCAAGGATGAGTTGATCAAGCAGCTTCAGGACCAAGTGACGCTGTGGCGGAACAAATACGAAGCCCTCGCGAAGTTATACAGCCAGCTTAGGACGGAGCACTTGGACATGCTTGCGAAGTTCAAGCAGATGCAGCTCAAGGCCAACTCTGCTCAAGAGGCAGTCGATCGTATGGAGCGCATGGAGCGGGATCTGAAGGCCAAGAACTTGGAGCTCGCCGACATGATTCGTGAGCGTGACAGGGCTCGCTTTGATGTTGATCGCCAGAAGGCGTCTCATAAGGATGAGCTTGACCGCTTGCGTCGCGAGATCAGTTTCGCCAATGAACGTGCTGAGGATGCGACACGGTCGAAGAGCTCCGAGGTGTCTGGCGTCCTTGGCAAGTATAACCGCCAACTAAATGAACTCGAAGACTCGTTGAGGGTACGACATGCTTCCGCAAATAATACGTACGATGCTGATATAGTTCGCAGTCGAAACAAATTCAAATCGATGATTTGTTGATCAAGCTCAACGACGCTAGCGGTGATCTGGAGCGCTTGCGCGAGGAGAAGGACCAAGAAATTATGATCCTTCAGGAGGGTATGGATAGTACTATCCAACAATTGTCGGAGGCACAGCAGGTAAGAATCCACGGTTGAGGGGACCCAGAAATGTTAATCGCCATCTGCCTAGAACCAAGGCATCAGCGAAGAGGCCACCAATGCTCAGATCGACACCCTCATTCTGGATAATCGCAAGAAGCTCAACCAGATCATCGGTTTGTCCATCAAGGGCTCATTTATTTGTGGAATACTGACTTGGACATCATCCAGATTCGATTTTACAAGCATGTGTACAAAAAGTCGACGATGCGATTTACGAGCTCGAATCTCCCACGCAAGCTGGTAACATCAATTCCACGCCAGAATACACTTTGTCCATGATCGAGAAGGCTATCAACAACGCCACCGATTTCGCCACCGTCTTCAATCTTCACCTTGGAGGCGATGTTGGTGGAGACCACGTTGATGTCATCAAAGGGGCCAACGAGTTCGCACAAGTTCTATCAGACGTTTTGATTAACTCAAAAGGCATTACCCGGCTCGCCAACGATGATGACGCCTCGGACAAGATCGTCGCTGTTGCCAAAACGGCCGGTGATGTAGGCCTACGGTTCTTCCTCAATTTGCAGTCCTACAAGCTGGATTTGCTCCAACCTGCTCAACGCAAGGAGGTTTCTATGCGAAACAACAGCGAAGCTAGGACAGCGCTCACACGCTTGTCTGAAGTCGTTGATACCATGGTTCCCAAGGGCTCCAAGGGCGGAGCACTTGCAAAGGCCAACGGCGACATTGGAAATATAGTGGAACAGGAGATGCTCAACGCAGCTCAGGCCATCGAAGCTGCCACCAAGCGGCTACAAGAACTCATGGCTCGTCCACGCGATTCCTCTCGGTTCAGCGCTGTGGATCTACAAGTCCACGACTCCATTTTGTCGGCTGCAATGGCTATCACCAACGCCATCGCTCGCCTCATCCAAGCTGCCACCGAGTCTCAGCAAGAGATCGTTGCTCAGGGCAAAGGCTCCAGTTCTGTCCAGCAGTTCTATAAGCGCAACAATCGGTGGACAGAAGGTCTCATCTCTGCTGCCAAATCCGTTGCGTTTGCCACCGGTCTTCTCATCGAAAGCGCCGATGGTGTGCTCTCTGGCACGCATTCCCTTGAGCAACTGATTGTTGCCTCCAATGAAGTTGCTGCAGCTACTGCTCAGCTTGTAGCGGCATCTCGGGTCAAGGCGAACCTTATGTCGAAGACCCAAGAACGCCTCGAGCTTGCAGCCAAGGCTGTCACCGAAGCTTGCAAAGCGCTTGTTAGGCAGGTCAAGGCTGTCTCGGCGAAGCAAGCTTTGGAAGAAGATGTCGATTACAAGAATATGGCGGTCATGGAATTCAAGAGACGTGAGATGGAGCAACAGGTGGATATATTGAAGCTTGAAAAGGAGCTTGGCGCTGCCAGACACCGTTTGGGCGCCATGAGGCGTGCAGGGTACCATACTGACGAGACGGACTGATTGCGGTTTACAACAATTTCTGCTTACGAACAATCGCACTCTTTTGCTTTCCTCTTTTGATTCATAATCTACGTGTAACTTTATCTCGGATTGAAGGATCACTGGACACAAAACATCTTACCAGCAAGCCTGGCACCTTTCACAACATGGGGACATGGTAATTCCTTCCTATCAGAACGAACTTGAGAAGAGCCTTTACAAGCCTCAGTCACAAAAAGCAGCCATTTTGAACAATTTTCCATCTTCTGTGCTCGCTAAGATTCCATATCGCGAGTGTGTCTACAACGGGATGCGTATGGACAATTGAAAGGATAATGACAGTGCAGAGCTAAGAGTATACGGTGTGCTGAGAGAAAGCTAAGGTGAGAAAATATACGCACTAGCAGTACGACCGTGTAAGCTAGTAAAACAAGCATCGAAGAAAACAGCTTCATCAGTAATGTGAGCGCAAACTAAGGTAATGCAGGGGGTGGTAGAATATGGATATGAAAGAATAATGGAAAAGAATAAAAAATTAGAGAGCGTGGAGTTTGTATAAAGCAAAGACCCGATTAGAGGTCAACAGTGGCCCCTCCGAAGTCCTCGTCGCCCCGAGGAATATCGAGGGACTCCCTTCCACTGTCGAAATCGAGGAAACTACCATCATATGATGGTGCTTCGTCAGCAATTTCGAGAAACGAAGGCTTGCGCATCATCGACTTGTGTGGGGCTTTATCCCCGTTTAACGATGTACGATTCGATCGTCTTCGCGGTGGAGGGGTCAGCGGATTGAAGGGGACATTGCTAGACCGTCGACTCGCCAGGTCGTAGTACGTTGTCTCAGCAGTTTGTGGACGCGACCGTGAGCGAGGCGGAAGTGGCAAGCCGACGGTGTGAGAAACGGGTGAAGCTGATAATGGGGAAGATAATGAAGAATGAGAGGTATCCTGCGCTGTAGATGGGCGCGCTAGAGAGCGCGGCAGCGTTGCAGATGACCCTGAGGCGTTTGAGAGGGTACGGACAGAGAGTCTCGGAAACGACGTCGGAGCCGTACTTAAGCCCTCCTTCACGTACGTTGCACCTGGAAATGGGGTTGATGCAGAAGTCAAGGAGATGTTCCGATGACGGTTCCGCAAAGTTTCCCCATATTTGCTCTCGAATTCGCTCTGTACAACCGCTTCCACCTTTAGCATCTCTGCCGGTGACATAATTTGCTGGGCATAATCCGGTGCAACCACTCCGCTGGGGATGGATTCCGAGTCTCCCTCGTCGAATAACGACGCTGCGTGCAGTGAGGTCGCACCCTGACTTCGTTCTGCATCAGTAGGCAAGCTAAACACAGAGCGAAGATCATCCTCTGTTGTTCCCGTGGAAGGTCTCTGGTTACTTGACCCTGAAAACAAACGCCTGCGCACAGTCACAGGGGCACTAGCCGTGGCTGGCCGCCGTAGTTCCGTGGGCAAATTCGTGTCAGATGATGATGGCGCAGGGACGGGAGTGTAGGAGTTGGCGTGGCGAAGATGAGGAACGGGGGGCGTCTGTAGTCGAGACTGGTGGAACGAACGCTGAGTCTTTAGCTCTTTCTGGCCATGTTTCGAATCGCTCGATAACGGAGGGGGAGGTGTAAGTCCGCTACCAATTTTAGCTTTCTGCAAGGTCGAGTGCGACATGGATTTCTTCAAGCTGTGAGTGCTTGAAGCTGTGAGGGGACGAGCGGAAGAGCTGGAAGCTTGGCCAAATATATCGGCAAGCGAATTGTGCGCCGGTTCTTTCGGATGGTGAGGTCTCCTCGTTTTGGGTTGCTCACGGTCTGAAACTTGATGTTTCTCCTTCAACGTCCGATATCGGGGATTGAAATAACTGTCATCCACGTCTTTCGTTGAGGATGAAGAGGAAGCGAACGATATGCTGGAAGATGATCCGGAACCCGAGGGTGAGACTGCGTCACCCTCAGGATCCTCTGAAGATGTGCGCGAAACGGGAGGGGCAGGAAGGTCGTGAAGGGGTGGAGCACTCGGTGGTTCGCTTGCTAGCCGTGAAGCTGACATTTTCCGACTCAGGCTGGAAGCGATACCCTGAGGGAACGGCGAAAGGGACGGCAATTCACCATTAGGTGGCGTCGAGCCTTTGCGCGGTAAATGTGAGACGGTTGGTGTACTCCGTGAAGACTCTGTGTAGCCCCTGGGACGGCTGGGCGGCCGTGAGCTTGCAGGAGTTTCAGGCGGTTTCTTGTCTGTCAACGTGACAGCTGAGCCGCTCTTCGAAAGAGTGGGTCTTGGAATGCAGTCCCATCCACTGCTAAGGGAATCCTCCTCGTCGCGGCCATAGCCAGTGTCTATCTGCTCAGGCAACGGTCTATAGGAAGGTTAGAAGTGCATTAGAAGCAAATGCAAGAGACCCACCTCATAGAGACTTTCCGCACATCGGCGGCATGAAAGGACTTGGCCTCTGCAGAAAATGAACCGCTATGAGACTGTGACGAAGTGGAGGCGAAGGATGTGCGTCTGAATGGCAGAACAGATTCGCTCTTCTTCGAAAGACCGTCGTTTCCTGAGGAATTTGAGAAAACGGATAATCTATTGGTATCTACGATTCCCTGAGGCACTGAAATTGCTCCAGCAGCAAATGGATCAGGATCCGATAAAGTCATGACTGAACGGGGGAAAGATATCCGATCCTTAGCAACATCAGATGGCGTTCGGGGTTCATTAGACTCATCCCCAGAGCGGACGGTGGAAGAGATAGACTTGGCCGGAGGTCTGTTGGTATACCGTGGGGTAGTTGAACGGTCAGCTCCAGGGCCGTTAGGGGGGTTTATGGGTGAGGTCGGGTCCTGAATAGCCAGGGTGGGATGGGATTTCTTGGGCTTCTTGCCCATGACAGACGCGAAGGTATTGAACTTGAAGGTCCCGGGGGATTTGCTACCGTCAGCATGAAGCGGAAGTTTTTCCGTTGATATTGAATGGGTTAAATCTTTGGGAGACTTGGGTCCAGGAGGATGGACACGTTTTGTAAACCATCCTCTCGCAGATGACATGAGGGGAAATGATAAGTCTAGAAAAGACGAAACGAGTGCAGGGGGGGTATTAGATAACCTCAGAGACAGACAATGAGTTTACAGCTTGTGTGTTTGTGTTGGGGATATGTAGAAGTCGCAAAGAGCGTCGTGAATATGGCTACAAGCTAGACACTGTCAAAAATCGTTAGAAGTTCGACGTTGGCTCTGCCAGGCTATATGACATGGAGATGCAGGTTGCAGCTCTTCGAGGACTGATCTCTGTACGAGCAGGAACGAGCAGGAACGAGAAGGAAAGAAAAACCAAGGCGGTAACGAAAGGCACAGATATGTGATTTCCGTAGAAACGGTATATTTGCGGATACACTTTCAGTTTACGTACGCTGTCAAATTGACCAAGTCTACTTCGCGGAACGCTCGGCTCGATATCATATCCCCTCATGGTCACACGTCACATATGGTCACATTCAGTCACAAGGTAGGATCTACTGCAAAGAACCTCCCCGATAAAGCCACGAAAACAGTTTTTCTGTCGCTGCGTCTGATGGCCTACTGATGGCTTTCCCAGCTATATATTGCTTGAAACACCCCCTGGAGAGGATCATGCCCTTCTCCGAGCATGTCACAAGCCAAAGCGATGGCTTCACACACTTCCCAGGCATGGGGTATTGCTTCCCGAGTAAACCACACGACGGGAGTGATACCACCATTGACTCGGCAGCTACGCGTTCTCACACCAACAGAAACCTGATATAATATCCGCCAAACCGCCTTTAAGCTCATATTTCTCTGGAGTCACCATGGTGTCATGATTGCTTCGCCCATTTATGGCCCCCCCGTTTGCTGACAGATGTGTGCTGATATGCGCGGAGCCAAACTTCTAGGAAGGCACACACGGGTCCGTTCTGCGGCACCCGCACTCTGGCTTCTGGAAGGACCCTGCGGCATCCACTCGTCCCTGTTGGGCCCGAAGTAGGGCACAATGAACTATGATGTGTGTACTGCCCTGCATCTTCTCAGACTTCTGAGTCTCGGAGGTACGACTTTGCAATCAGAAGAAGTGGCATCCTGCGTCCCATTTTCTTCCGCAGCTTGCTCTCTGCGTCACTCTGATGCTGATCCGCTCACTCAGGCTGGTAGAGTGCTTAGCGGTGTCGATGTCAACGTCAGCATCCACACGTCTATACAATTACGCGTTTGATCAACCTTGATGAGTTCGATCGCTTGTGATGTCTTAGTAAGCAGCCAACTCACCGCAATCGCCGAGCAGCGGGCGCCATCATACCCACTTTATGAACAAGGCATGTTCAGGGGCTACCCATACGTACATACCCTAGGGCAACC
Source organism: Hydnomerulius pinastri MD-312 (assembly GCA_000827185.1). Taxonomy (NCBI): domain Eukaryota; kingdom Fungi; phylum Basidiomycota; class Agaricomycetes; order Boletales; genus Leucogyrophana; species Leucogyrophana pinastri. The sequence continues at coordinate 336,895 of KN839841.1, read as the reverse complement.
TTCAATTATGGCATGCCGCCGGTGCCGTAGCAAACGTTGAGTAACTTGAGTTGCAAGCCCAACGGCGCAGCCTCACCGCCGATTTGTGCAAGGTTCGTTGGCGCCGCGAGGTTACGGCCATGGAACGTTTAATCGAGTCAACAGGGCGGCGCATGTCGTGACCTAGGTCCTACTAACTCGGAATCAACGCAGAAAAGGTGGATTCGCCGATGCGGTTCCAACAAGGGGGCCAAGTACTGAGGCGATACAGCAGGATAACAGAGGGATGCGGAACCCACAAGACTCTTGCCCATGTACAAGCAGAGCGCAGAGTGGGCGTATTTCTCCTTGATCCGCAGCAACGCTTACTGGCAAAATGACATACTCCCATGGAGGTAAGCTTCGTCGTTCGATATGGCGGAAGCTTTTTGCCGTCGGAAGCAGCCGACAAACTCACCGCCCTTCAATATTTGATCACCCCAGTATAGGGGCAGCTCCTATTCCGTTGGGACTACTTAGTAAACGCGCCTTGCGCAAAGCTCCACCGTGGTCCGCCGACAGTAGTCACTCCGTTCCAAGCCACACCGGCAACATGGATTGGCTTTGGAGACAAATCATAGTCAGTCTATCGACACGCTGCTCAACCTAGCTCCGCCCATACGTCCTCCATGTCGCGCTCACGTACTGCTTGAGCAGCGCGCGACATGTCTGTCATCATACCCGGTCGCTCATCGTCTGGCGCATCAAACAGGACCGGATCCTGCACAAGGGGGCGACCAAGCTCTGCATCTTCGTCTTCGTCTTCTAGGTCGAGATCGAGGCTGGTGTACCCCGCTCGTCGGACTGCGGAGATGTCAATGGGTTTTGGCCGCGAGAATATAGATTGGCCGGATCTACATGACCATGAATGATTCCGACACAGCAAAGAAAAAATGTTTAAACGTACTGCCTCATGACGGCAGCTAGACGCCCAAACTGCAACACGTTTCGCGCTATTAGCAATAGCGTGTCTAGTAACTCTTCCTCCTTGCTCGTCGCACCGCAGCCAGCAAATGCCAACACGAGTAGCGTAATTGCGCAGAACAATGTGAGAATCAAGTCGAACACGTTGAACGGTGACCTCCAGAATTGCTGAGGGATTGCGTAATGTTAGATGTCTCGGTTCCTTGAGGCCAAGAACTCACCCTTCCGAAGGCAACAAACCGAACTCCTACTTCCAGAATCATAGAGGTGTTGATGATGATTTCCAAAATATAGAACGGAAGCCCTGGACATCCGTCTGAGAGGCTGAGCACTACCGTCGTGACCGACAGTGCGGCCATGCCTAGATAGAGAAATATATATGTCCGCGAATGTACAAAGCGATTGGCGATTCCGCGGGTTATTTCGCTGCGGGTGAGTGCGTATATGGAACGCGTAGGTCTGCAATCAAGGGCGATATGTCAATCGAGGGTTGCCAGTTAACTGAAGCACACGAACATAGGCTGTGAAGATTCATTGTCCCCACTATTGAGTTGGTCCGTCTCTACTGCGTCGTCGTAGGTATCTCCCGGCTCAGGCATAGCTGAGTACTTCGTGGTTGGCTACTATGGCCTTACTGTAGTTTCTGTCATAACGAGCGCTGTGTTCCCGCGCCCTTTGCAAGCCAGGAATAGGTGGTAACAAATAATCGCAAACACGACAATGTAATCCACTGCCATTGTGTTTGACTTCGTCCTCAACGTTGGACTCGATACACTCGGTCTTTGATCCTCGTCCCCCACAACAACATCTTTTATTCATTTGTACTGCCTGAAAGCTAGCCAAGATGGGTGGCGGTGACTTGAACATGAAGAAGTCCTGGCACCCGCTCCTGTTGAAGAATCAGGAGCGGGTCTGGCTTGAGGAGAAGAAAGCTGTGAGTGGCCGCTACCTTGCAGTCGATAAAGAATGTGCTAACACCTAAACTCCCAGCTCGAAGAGAAAAAGAAGCTCGACCAACTGCGCAAGGAGAAAGAGGAGGAGCGCCAGCTGCAGGAGCTTCAGCGCCTCCAGGAGGAACAGACGGGGAAGAAAAGAACTGAGAAATTAGAATGGATGTACTCCACTCCTGCGACGGGGGGTAGCCAAAATCCGAACGACCTGGAGGATTACCTTCTTGGAAAGAAGAGGGTGGACAAAATCCTTACCGCTGACGAGAATGCAAAGGTGCTTTACCCCCTTGTATCATGAGATTTCGTGTGCTGACTCTTTTTCTTTCTTTTTACGTAGCTTGGAGCTTCGCATAAGAGCTTCATTGCCGTTCAGAATGCTAACAATACTCGTGATGTTGCCTCGAAAATTCGTGAAGACCCTCTACTCGCCATCAAGCAACAGGAACAAGCCGCATATCAGGCACTCATGTCTAACCCTCTTCGGCTTCGCGAAATGCAGGAGCGCAACGGTATCAAACCGAAGAAAGATAAAAAGGAAAAGAAGCAAGAGAAGAAGGAAAAGAAGGAGAAGGAGAAAGGGAGAGCAAGGGACCGGGAGGATCGTGGTAGAGATCGATCACGCAGTGCCAGTCCAGGAGACGACTATCGGAGGCGCCGCTCGCTCTCATATGACCGCTACGACCGCGATCGCTCAAGACGTTCACCCAGTCCTTACACCCGTCCTTCCCGGTCATCTGTGCGCTCGCACCATGACGATCGAAGATATAGCCACGACGAGTACCGCTCACGAAGAAGTCGAAGTCGCACTCCGGATTCGTATCCCAGACGCCGCGACGAGCGAAGCCGCGAGAGACCCACGGACGACCGAGTTCGCGCATGGCCTCGGTCTGATGAATCCGACGATAATGGACGCAGTTACCGCAGAGGACAGGAGCGCGAGAGCCGTTACCCAGATGAGATGAGGAAGCGACGGAGGACCCCAAGTCCTCCAAACGGGTACGCAAAGCGTACGCGTATAAGCCCCCCTCCTTCACACACCCGTCCACCTCGTCCCGGTCCCGCGGAATCTGTTTCCAAGCCATCAAATGCTTCCGACGGCCGTGCCGCTCGGTTAGCTGCCATGCAGTCTAACGCTTCGACCATGGAGGTTGAACGGCAAAAGCACTTGTTGGAACTCTTAGAGAAAGAGAAGGCAGAACTTGAAGCTGAGAATGATGCACGCACGAAATCGAAGGGTATGGGAAGCTTCTTGAGTCAGGAACAAAAGAAGGTATTTGGTGGTGTTGGGGGGTTGGAGGATAGGATCAGAAGGGGGCGGGGTGGTCTGGTAGCAGAAGCGGACTGAGATCCACGTATGGAGATTTATTGTATTAGGTATGATTGTGTCCTTGATTTGCTTATTTTTTGTAACTACTAGTAGTCCAATCTGAGCTGTACTTCCAGACCGGCCGGATTATCATTGAGAACCACCCCGGTGCTTGAATCCAACTTCTTTCTAACATGCACACCCGGGCTCCTTGGGAACGTCGACCAGTTCGTCGAATCGTCGTTCCAAGATGTGTCTGACATCCTGAGAGCCGCTGATCGGCATGGTAACATCCTGTTGGCACGATGGGAGTTGCGCGTCGGGCGATAACAACCGGACGACCTCGTCCGAAAGATGTTCGCAGCCGTCCAAGGAGCCGCGTGGGCGAGGGTCATCGAGCCTGTGAGCGTTAACGCCGGACAACCGTTCTCCTGTATCTCCTCGGAGGTATCGAAGAGGATGACGCAGTCATCAGCTCCTTCGAGAACCAGCTTCCACGCCATCCGGGTCTCGTCAATGGGATTTTCCATGGTTGCATAGATACAAAATTGAATAGATGTGGACATACCTCGGCTGGCAACTCATGGCGCTCGATAGAGCTGCGCTTCGGCTCGGTGTAACTGAGCGAGACTGAAGAAAGTTTGTCCCATCTCCAAAACAAATCATACGAGGACCGCCGTTCTGAAGTCCCTTGGACCTGAGCAACTTTTGGATAAAGCGAACGTGTCTGTGAGTGTGAAAGTGAGTAGTGGCAAACAGTACTTTGCACAACCGGGGGGGTTGTCGCGTACCTGCCTGAGACGGTTCTCTGGCGGCAACGCCAGGTCGGAAGCAAAATGAACGTGAGTCTGTTTCGCAGAAGCCATCGATGCCAGATCAACAGCGAGTGAACGTGAGTAAAAGAAAGCAAGGGTAGTGAGGACAGCAGGCCCGGTCTTGTGCGACCATTTCAGTGTTGCGAGTTCAGGCGGGTTACTAACATGGCCGGGGAGGGTCCTGGGCACCGTCTCAAACCAAATGAAAACGCAAAGGTCACGAAACAGTCAATTATGAGAGCGATCTGCAGATATACAATGCACATGGATTAACGGTATCTAAGATCCGGTAAGGGAGGAAACAACTGCAAGGAAACAGTTACGCCTCAACAGCAATGGAAGGCGGTGCAGCAGGAGCCTCGCAGCGGGTTGCCTGGCGGCGTAGAGCTAGTGCAAAGTCCTAGAAATTAAAAGATTGAGTCAAAATCACAATGCAAATGGGGTTAGATCTTACAATGACTGACTCGACGCATCCAAGGCGTGGCTGCGCGCCGTGCCGGTTCACCATCCCGGAGACCACTGCACGAAGACCTGCCATGCCGTCGTCCTCAGAAAGAACAAGCTGCGAGTGGGCGTCAGTTGTGCCAAAAACTAAATAGTGTATCACAGCTCCAAACCAGAGCACGAGAAGAAGGGGTGAGCTCGATGACGAGGTAAGTCTCGAAATTGTGGTCCTCGGTGGGCTCCTTTAAGAGTCAAGACGTCAAGTCAAATTGACTTCCATCACAAAAATCAAACGGTCCACACCATCAGCTCAGAGTAGGAGGGCACCAATCGGGAACGAGCCCTCGCGTAAGGGTGGAACCTCCGAAGACGCAAAGAGCTGTAGCTCGGAAGCCTCGAGTACGGTGGCTTCGAGACTGGGTCAAGCTGTTTCAAAAGAGCGGACATTTATGCGAAGAGGGGATAGGAAGTATGGTTAGGAGAATAGAGAGAAGGGAAGGATTGAGTGAATAGCCATTGTGTACCACTTTTTGTGTCTCTGTGCACGCCTCGGAGGCATGCAAAGTCGCCTCGAACAATTTTGAAATGCCGCGTAGTCGGAATGTCGTCAAGATCTCCGCTTTCTGGTTTTGGTTGTAGCTTTACTCCTTGTTCGACGGGATGCAGAGGTAGGTAAGTTAAGTTCATGCATGTCACCAGTTATTTGATCCTGCCATCAGACTTCTCGCTTTTGATTGGCGCTACCATTGACTGCGAGGGCTTGAAAGCTTCCATTCGTTGTGGTCAAGCTTCGACTGCGGCCAGCAAGAACGGAAATGAGGAAAAGGCGTCGAGAGAACCTGTTGTCAGCGGTACTAGGGTTTGACTCGGGGGAAGAAGCAACCATGTCCAAATTTTTTTTCAAGTCAGTGTTGGTGCTGAAATAGTGTCTTGCTCAGGTGTCTTTCCAGACCTCGCCTTTGCGATGCAACATACAGCTTTCCTGACGGGCCATATCTACCGCCGAACCGATTTCAAATTCAGTACCATCTGATTCCTCGTCGTGTGCGACAGCACCCAGCGCAATATTGAGAGCAATCGCATGCGTGACCCGCCTCGTCACGCCGTGTCACATCGCGCCTCCAGGTGGCGCTGCCGTATCCGGTTATCATTGGCCCCGGACTCAGAGCGCCAGCAGGCTGATAGCTCTTCGAGGAGACGAAGTCGGTGTAGAATTTTGTCTCTATGTGATAGAAACATGGTACGTACCGTGCATAGATAATCTTCATGTGTCTCGCATGATCATCGATTGGTCGAGTGGGTCCTGTTGATAGTGAGGTGCTGTCGTGGTCAAACCTGTGACCTGGAAAGCACGCGTACTAGTACACGAGCATACCCACTGGCAGCACGCTTAAGGTTCGATTAGAGCTGTGGGGCATAAAAATCCATCGTCAGTATCCAAACCAGCACATTTCAGCTGTTGACCCCGTTAATACTTTGAACATGGTATGGTCTCGGTTTGGATGAAATCCTGCTTTGAGGCCTTCGGAGCTCAAGACACTGAAGCATTGAAGATGTGCGAGGTCAAAGCATAGCAGGCAGAACGAGCGACTGAGCAGTAAAAATCAGCCACGGTTTGGGATTTCTATCCGATGTTTTGCAGCTTACTGACCATCATCGACTTGTTCCTTCAGACACTACGGATGTTTTACATTCTCCAGGAATAACTTTCAGAAACAGTTCGTAAAATGAAAAAGCCGATCACACACTGCCACACGTCTTTTGAGATCAGTGGACTTGTTTTCGCCTGGCGCTTCTTGAACTTCAAGTACTGTCACACTGCTTCCTGCTGGTTACCTTTCACGTTTACTTGGCTTCCTCCCTTCCGCTACAATCTGAACAAATCGTCAGTGCATGCGTACAGCGCAGATCGTTTCTATCAAGGCGACACTGTTCGACGACAACCATCACAAGATACTCGGTCAAAGAGTCCTTTCGAAACTCGGACGGATGGATTTCCGATAGCATCCCTGCAACAGCAGCAAAAGTAATGGAGTCCTAAAGCTACCGTAGCGACCGCTGGTGTCAAAGAAGGGATGTCATTGCCACTCGTTCGCTTCATATGTCGTCGCTGCCTCGTTCCCCCTTCCTGTCGAAAATATCACGACGAATTCAACCCGTTTGCTGTCGCTCTGAAGGCTTCAGTCAGATGCTCAGAGCCTGTCACCCTTCCCCACGGGCACAAATTTCATTTATAACTGACGGAAGCGAATATTGAATTTAAACGGGGAGGTTTGCAGGAGGGTGATAGAGGGCTTGCATTTTGGGGGGACAGGGAGTGAAGAATTGGCGAGTGCTGGCTGATCATTGGGTCCACCATCGCCTGTAAGGGGACCCTGGATTTTTTTTTGTCGCCGACACTTGCGTCAAACTTCGCCGATTGCATGGAAGCACTACGTTACGTCATCGACGAGTTCCCCGCTCTCGATCCAGGATCGTGTTGACTGTGGATTAGGCTGACGATTCTGCTTCCTTAATTCAGAGATTGTACCAACCTTAACCAGCTTGACTGCTCGCTATTACTTGCCTAGCCCTTGGATTCGAGTGTGATTCGTAGCCACCTAGTAGAACACTCCCTGCTCAAGGGTAATTTATTGATGTCCCAGAAAGTGGTGGTCTGCGGTGCAGGGTTTCTGGGTTCGTCCCCCGCTTATTTCGCGCTTTATTTCGCACTCATCCCCATCTAGGGTTCAATATCGCCAAAGCGTTACTGAGCTCTTCGAGGGGTAGCCTACCCCAGCGACGCTCTCAAGTCCAGATTTCGTCTCGCCACCCAGAGAAGGTCTACAACAAATTGAAGGCTGACGATGATCTAGATCATAATCGCCTTCTTCCATCGCACCGAGCGGATATCACGGACTTCAGCTCGTTGCAGTCTGCTCTAGATGGTGCCGACGTCGTGGTGTCTCTGGTGGGACTATTGAACGGCACCCCCGAGTTGTTTGACCGCATCCAGTGGAGGGGCGCAGAGAATGTTGCGAAAGCTGCTTCTCAGGTTGGCGCGAAACTGATTCACTTCAGTGCAATTGGAGCGGACATTAATAGTCCTGTTCCCTACGGGAGGACCAAAGCACTCGGAGAGAAAGCGGTCTTTCATCACTGTTCGGACGCTACTATCTTCCGCCCAAGTATTGTTTTCGGCCCGGGCGATGGTTTCTTCATGGTATGCCCCGCACAGCTTTAGATCTGTTTGAGGAAAGCCCTGATCTTGCGGGTCAAGAGATTTGCCCGTTTGTCTAAGGTTCTTCCTTTCATGCCTGTTTTTGGTGGAGGCACAACTCGCTTCCAGCCTGTGTTCGTCGGTGACATAGCTCGAGCCGTTCAGGCGGTCGTAGAAGACGAAGAAACGAGGAGTCAGGTTGCTGGCAAGGTCATCGAGGCCGGGGGACCGGACAGTAAGCCAAACTATCCCACCTCGATATCATATCAGCTCTCATGTTCCCACAGTCCTTACCTACAAGGAAATCATTGAAGTGGTCCTGCTCTATACAAAGCGGTGGCGCACCATAATCTCTGTCCCTTACAGTGTCGGAATGCTTCAGGCTGCAGTGCTCGAACGCCTGCCTGAAACGAGGTTCACGATCACTCGAGACCAGGTGAGGTCCACTCGTCTGCTGAATCTCGTTCCAGCTGCTTACCCCTGATCTCTGCACAGGTCAAACAACTCAAGATGGACAATGTTGTCGATAGTCCGATGAAAGCCGATGGACCAACCTTTGCGGATCTGGTGTCCCGGCAGACACCACATTCGTTAACTTCTGTACATGCCGTTCTTCCCACTTACCTGCGACAACAAACATAACATGATTGCGAAAGGTACCCATCGGGGCAAGGTAGTACAGATGTCCTGAGGTTAATGCGCATCAATCAGTGCTAACGAAGCCTGACGATTAGAACGAAATGATGCCTTCTCTCTCTTTCAGCCTCCACTTCACCTGATCTGTCTTAGTGAGCGTCCATGGTCTTTAGCATATGCTACATAGTGCAGATAAGCTACTAGAGTTGTCTTATCACATCCATGCTAACGTTGACGGCGATGGCGGACGGGAAGGACTGATCCTTCTTATTACATACCGGACTGCTTCGGAGGATACGCGATGGGTACATGCAACGCAAGGTTAATTATAAAAGTGTTCGGCTTTTGCGGATCTATATATATGGATCCGGATGCCTATACTTTCTTCTGTCTTGCCTGCTGGCTTCGCCAATGACAAACGGGATAGGACAGCAAAGTGAGGTGTTGCGGACAGCTGCAAACAACAGCACTCAGACAGTTCCACTGGTCCTCGAGTTAGAGACTTCGCAGGAGGTCCCAGAAAAGCCATATAGTATATACACTGATTCAGAGAAATGGTTCATAGTGGCCATGGCCGCTCTGGCTGCTCTCTTCAGGTGAGTAACCAAACTGGCTCTAGTTGAACCTCGGTGGATGCTGATACAGCACTAGTCCGCTAACGGCCAACATCTACTTTCCCGCAATCCCAACGATAGCAACGGCATTTAACAAATCAATAGAGCTTATCAACTTGACTGTCACCGTTTACATGGTCCTCCAAGGTGTCTGTGAGTATCTCTGCATTAATGGTGTCCTGCCGAACTTGAATTAACACTTTCCAGCTCCGATGTTTTGGGGGACATTTGCCGACCGGATTGGAAGGCGACCAGTCTTTTTGGCTTGCCTCTCCGTGCTCAGCCTTGCGTGTATTGGCCTTGCCTTGGTGCCAACATCCGATTACTGGCTCCTTATGCTACTTCGATGCGTTCAAGCAGCCGGTTCTGCTAGTACGGTAGCACTAGGTAGGTGAACCGACTGAGTTAGAGAGCCCTGACCTAATCGTGCTTAGGGGCTGGCGTCATTGGAGATATTGCAACGCGTGCAGAACGTGGGGGCTTTTTTGGTCTCTTCAGCTTGGGTCCCCAGGTAAGTTCGTGTCGCCCGTTGAAAAGGGATTCAATGTGAAGTAATCTGCAAGGTCGGCCCTGCTGTTGGCCCTGTCATTGGAGGCGCGCTTGCAGATACACTGGGGTGGAGGTAAGGTGTTCCGCCTTTCAGTCTTCCAGACCTGAACATACGTCATCAGATGGATATTCTGGTTTCTTTGCATTGCGTCTGCCGCATGCTCCGTCTTCATGTTGATGTGCGTTCGGTCTGCTCTGGCGTAAATACGGTTCTCAGCGGTTCTAAAACAGCTTCCTACCGGAAACTTTGCGGCAACGAGTTGGTGATGGCAGTATCATTCCTCCACTCCTATATCGACCACTGATCCCTTTGGTCGGTGTTGGGCGTAAGGACCCTGCTGCGAAAAAACCAGATCTACGACCACTATCCAACCCACTGCTATTGTTCACTCACTTGGACGTTATCAACTTGCTGGTGTTCAATGCCATCTTGTATTCGGTGTTCTACGCTGTCAACACCACCATATCCACCCTGTTCCAAACGACGTACCCATTCTTAACTGAAACCGACATCGGATTGTGTTTCCTTTCCATCGGTGGAGGTATGATGATCGGAAGCCTCGTAACAGGGAAATTACTCGATCTGGACTACAAGAAGATAAAAGCGCAGCTAGTCAAACTAGCAGAAGCAGATCCGGATAAACGCCTAACAGCGGAAGACGTTACCAAGGACGAGAACTTTCCGATCGAGAGGGCTAGGCTGAGGACGATGCCTATATACCTTGCGATATTTGTCATTGGTTGTGCGGGTTATGGTTGGTGTCTGGAGCGACATGTTAACATTGCAGCCCCCCTAGTCATACAAATGATTCGTATGTCCTCCTTTTCTCAACCTACAGCACTTACACGGTTGATTCTGCGCAGTTGGCTATGTCATTATATCAGTTATGAACACAGTGCAGACTCTCCTCGTTGACCTGCTACCATCGCAAAGTTCGTCGGTGACGGCTTGTGTGAGTGCCGTATGCCATCTACCTCATGATGCAAGCAAACTGATTGACTTGGCGCAGAATAACCTTGTGCGATGCTCTCTGGGAGCAGGATGCGTATCCGTGATTGAGCTAATTTTGAATGCTCTCGATCCAGGGTGGACGTACATTTTGATGGCAGCAATCAGCCTTGCTACGGCACCCATGATTTGGTTTGCCATTTGGATAGGACCTAGATGTCGCGCAAAGAGACGTGCGCAGATATCGATAACTTCTTCATGAGTAGTGTTCAAGTTTCATATACGACCCAATCACGACATATTATGCACGACATGTTTATGTCACAGTACTAGATGTATTTGTAAAGTGATTTTCCTGGTT
>KN839841.1:293173-326030 GCA_000827185.1 Hydnomerulius pinastri MD-312 | reverse complement strand
AACATCAAATTTTGTACATATCCTAGCTATTCTTGTTAAATATGATCTGATGACATTGTGATCTGAACAAATTCTAACTGGTTACTATCAACCCAGCCTCAATAAGTTGAAAGATCTGTGAGAACCACATAATTGAGATAATATTCCAAATATAGTCATTGCGTTGCAAGGTGAAAATATTTATTAACCTAGGCGCAATGTGTAATTGGATAAGTTCCCAGTATGTCAAATGGTCATTTTTGGCCGTGTCTCAGGTGTGAAAACCGACGCGGAAGCTTCATTCATTTCCTCTCAAATCAATAAGGAGCTTGAGGCTGGACGTTATTCGCCAGCCTTTGGCCCTGACCTTCTTCCGGGAATGTACAGTATGCCGATACACGCTGTGCCTAAGCCAGGCACCGACAAACATCGCCTTGTCACTGACCACAGTGCTGGTCAATATGCTCTCAATCGAATGATCTCGCGTGAAGACATTGCAGGTGTCACGCTGGATAATGTCCAGGATTTAGGAAACGCCCTTCGAAGCTATCGTAGGGAACATGGGGAAGAACTTATTATGTGGAAAGCTGATGTTTCAGAGGCATATCGTCACATGCCTATGCACCCATTATGGCAAATCAAACAAATCGTAACCTTCCAGGGACAGCGCTATGTCGATCGTCGTAACGTCTTTGGGGGCCGAGCCTCCCAGAGAATCTATCACGCCTTTATGTCTCTTGTCATTTGGATTGCTGTCATGAGGCTCCTCATTCTTTTCTTATTTATCTACGTCGACGACTCTTTCTCTTTCCAGCGAAAGGGTCAGCTTACTTTCTACAAGAAATATCAAAAGTTCCTCCCCTCAAATCTCGTCAAGCTCTTGCAGCTTTGGGACTTTATCAAGCTCCCACACGAAGAGAGGAAGCAGGTCTTTGGAACAGAACTTCCCATCATTGGATTCCATGTCGAACCAAATCTCATGCGAGTCCAGATGTCGGATGAGTCTCGTCTCCAACTGATCTCCACTCTTCGCGATTTTGCCCAGCATGGAACTCGGCGTACCTTAAGGGACTTTCAACATATTGCAGGTCACCTTAATTGGGCGTTAAACGTGTATCCCATGCTGCGTCCGGGCCTCTGTGCCATCTATTCCAAAACCGCGGGCAAACTTTATTCGAAAGCCCTTATGTGGGTCAACCACGATGTGGAACGCGAACTTAACTGGGTCATAGGTCATCTTCTCGTCTCCGAGGGCATCTATCTTCTCAAGTCGGTGTCCTGGAGTTATCGAGATTTGCCCGACTCAGTGTTCCGTACCTATTGTGATGCCTCTGGAATTGCCCTTGGTTTTTGGTTCCCCTCCGCGAACCTTGGGTTCCAATCTATCATCACGGAATCCGAGCCAAGCAACACCATCTTCTTTTATGAAGCGCTCACGGTTTGCGCAGCCATCCTTGAGGCCATCAAACGTATCCCAATGGGTGGTCGTTTGGCGGTGTTTACTGACAATCTTAACACTGTTCAACTTTTCAACTCTCTTGCTGCGTTACCTACTATGAACTGGATGGTACTACAAGTCGTTGATGCGCTTCTCTCCGCCGATATCGATTTCCGCGTTTTCCATGTCCCGGGCATTCACAACATAGTCGCCGACCACCTTTCCCGTCTCAGGAACGAGCTTGCTATACAAGCTTCTCCCGGTCTGCAAATATCCTCCTTTTTACCCCCTCGACGTACGCTGGGGGCGGCGAGGAAATGATCCGAGCGCGAATCAGGGCCAGGCAACCCCAGCGGGAACCCTGGACCCTTGAGCGACTCATTGTTGAGCGCTCAATTGCGCTGGGTATGGCATTGGGACGAAGTACCAATGCCAACTACTCATCGGGTCTCAACTCATATTTAGCATTCTGCGAGCTTCATCACTTCGATCCTGAGCCAACTGTCGACACTTTGTCATATTTCGTGACCTATATGTCCCACCACATCGAGCCTCGCTCCGTGCACACCTATCTTACTGGAATCGTGAGCGAGCTTGAACCATACTTTCCTCACGTTAAAGAAAACCGGATGTCGCGCTTAGTCAAACGAACCCTCCAGGGCTCCATGCGTCGTTTCTCGTCGTCAATAACACAAAAGGAACCCCTCACCAAGAATCATCTTCTTACTGTCATGGGGCATACCCCACGTCCAATATCTCATGACGATCTTCTCTTTCGCGCTCAATTAGAAACTGGTTTTTTCGGGCTGATGCGGCTTGGTGAACTTGTCTGGCCAGACAAGCTTGCCCTGCGTGATTCGCGCAAATTAAGCATGCGTCACACAGTCATCATCCTTCCTGATTCATACAGCTTCTTGCTCGAGCACGACAAAACAGATACACGATATGAAGGAAACAAAGTTCTCGTGCAACGCAGTCACCTCGAACCCGACCCTCATGATTCTTTCGTTCGTTATCTTACCTCTCGCGATGGTCGCTTCCCGCTCCATCCGCAGTTATGGCTTCGACGAAACGGCACAACGCCTTCTCGGGCCTGGTTCATGCGCAAGCTGCGCACTTTCTTTCCGAAGTGCATTGGCGGCCACTCCATGCGAGCTGGAGGCACTACCTCGCTAGCGGCAGCAGGTGTCTCCCCCGATAACATCCGTGCCATCGGACGTTGGAAGTCAGCCGCCTGGGAACGCTATGTCAGAAAAAACCCTACCGTTTTGCAAGCTCTAATCTTTCATGGTCGTCCTATACACGATCCTCCCTTTGCCGCGGTGTAACTCGTACGCTCTATTTCATCATTTCTATCTTTTTACTTTGCCATTCCTACACTTAAAAAAAAAAAAAAAAAAACCCTCCTTCCCTTCCCGTTTTACACCGTTTACAGCCTTTCTCTCGCGCACGCGTTTTTTGCCAATTGCCTGTCGTCTCATAGCCCTGTCGCATCCGTCAATCTCATCTGGGTCCGGATACACCCGGGACCCGACTTTGCTGGCTTAGTGTCGTTCTTTCCTCGCACGCAGAGTCAATTAGTTGGGTTTAAAATTTGTTTATACGATACTAATAGACCTAGTGTTCCCCTTATACGAGGTCCATCCTCTCGGCTTTGGCCGTCAGGCCAAAGCTCGTCAGCCACCTTGTGGCTACGCATATGCGTCATCATCGGGGTCATACCCCGTCGATCTCAACCCCGTCTCTATCGGCGGAGTTCGTATCAGCCAGACAGGCTTAGTGAGATGGCGGTTTCAAAGGGTAGCCGCACCCTTTCTGACCCGCTCCCGCCATCTCACTAGGTGCGCTGTCTGCAAGTCTCGTTGATTAGTTAGTTTCTGACTTGTTTCGTAGTCTCCAAATGCAGACCTTAGATATTGATATGACAGTCGATTACTTGTTTCGTACCGTCGAGGTTAGTCAGAGGTGCGCCTGCATCGGTCTGTCAGACGCATTGACTGTTGAGATTCACGTAAACAACGCTAGATTTGACTCAGCTGGGTGGTTCCAATTTGGCAATTTTCGCAATGAACTTTTGTAGTTCCACAGTCGCGTCGTGTTTTGGCCGTGCCGTTTGTGCAATGAGTGTGGTAAAGCTGCGGTACCGAGCGCAACATATAAAGGCCTCGCGAATGCTAGGGATATCTGTGTCAGACGGTGACTCCCCTCTATCAAGGGCCCTGACTTGACAAAACCGATACGATGGCTCAAGGTTCTCCTATTCAACAAGTTGAAGAGAGTGAACGTGTTCAAGTGGGATCGTTCCCCGCCACCGACCCCCTGAAGAATGACATCGGGGTCGAACAGGCGAATGAGAAGAAAGACGAGAAACAAGACGTGGAGAAACCATATAGCATCTATACAACGTCTGAAAAATGGTTCATCGTGTCCATGGCGTCACTGGCCAGTCTGTTCAGGTGAGGCTGCTGATTATTTAGCGGATCGAGCGGCGAAGCTCAAGGGATACCCTTTCCTGCAGTCCGCTGACCGCCAATATCTATTTCCCTGCGATCCCGACCATAGCTACAGCCTTTGACAAGTCAATCGAGCTCATTAACTTGACCGTAACAGTGTATATGGTCTTCCAAGGAGTCTGTGAGGTGCCTTCCCCCTTCCAAATTATCAGAAGTTCATCAAGAACCTTCCTTACAGCTCCTATGTTTTGGGGGACGTTGGCGGACCGCCTTGGAAGACGTCCAATCTTTCTTGCCTGTCTCCTTGTCTTGAGTTTGGCGTGCATCGGGCTTGCTCTGGTTCCAACTTCGGACTATTGGCTATTGATGCTTCTTCGCTGTATACAAGCCGCTGGGTCAGCCAGTACCGTTGCTCTAGGTACGTCTGGATGCTTGAGTGAGATATCTCTTGCTCATTATTAAATAGGTGCCGGAGTAATTGGCGATATCGCGACCCGTGCTGAGCGCGGAAGTTTCTTCGGATTGTTCACTTTAGGTCCTCAGGTAGGTTTTCTATGGTCTTTGAGCTGGTGTCCGGTTTATGTAACGGTCTACCAATCAGTTTGGACCTACCTTTGGGCCTGTTATTGGTGGTGCTCTGGCGCAGACCCTTGGATGGAGGTAAAAAGGTCCTCGCTCTACCTTTGTCTCCAGTCCACTAAATATTCCCTGCGAATAGATGGATTTTCTGGTTCCTTTGCATCTTCTCCGCTGTATGCTGCGCTGCCATGTTCATGTGAGTTTATCCCTGTCAGTGGCCTCCTTTAAAAGTGCTCAATTTGTTGCCGGAAGTTTCCTTCCAGAAACTCTACGAAGACTGGTCGGTGACGGCAGTGTGATCCCCTCAAAGTTCTACCGTCCCCTCGTTCCAGTCGTCGGGCGTGGGCGGCAAAGCACTGGGGCGGAAATGCCCGCGCCTCCGCCGTTCTCTAACCCCCTTCGAATATTAACATATCTCGATGTGATGAATCTGCTGGTGTTCAACGGCATCATATGTTCCGTTTTTTATGCTGTCACCACAACGATTTCCACATTATTTCAATCCACGTATTCGTTCCTGAACGAGACTGACATCGGGTTGTGCTTCTTAGCCATTGGTGGAGGAACTATCATCGGTGGTCTTGTAACTGGGAGGCTCCTAGATAGGGATTACAAGAAAATGAAGGAGAAGATCGCACGGGAAGCCTCTGCAAACACAGAAAGTTCTGTGCGTCCCGAAGACGTCACCAAGGATGATGAAAACTTCCCCATCGAGAAGGCAAGGTTGCGGATGGTTCCGTTCAATCTGATCCTTTACACTGCGTGTTGCGCTGGTTACGGGTGGTGTCTCGAGAAGAAGGTCAATATGGCAGCGCCCCTTGTGTTGCAGATAGTGTGTAAGTTCTGACAGCATTTTTTTGGTTGACTCTCATCTAACCTTCCTCGATAACTTAGTGGCTTACTCGGGCATCGCTGTGATGAACGTCACGCAGACCCTCCTAATTGACCTGCTACCCACGCAAGGCTCATCTGTAACCGCATGCGTGAGTCTCGTCTCCCATCCGTCTCCGAGTGACTTGACTCACAAGCGAAACCGACAGAACAACCTCGTGAGATGTAGCTTATCCGCTGCTATGGTTTCGGTCATTGACCTGATATTGAACGCTCTCGGAGCAGGATGGACGTACATCTTGCTCGCAGGAATCAGTCTCGCCACGATGCCTATGGTCTGGTTTGCTGTGCGGATTGGTCCTCGCTGCCGAGCCAAACGCCGCGCACGACAAAATAATGCTGCTTAAAGTTTACTTCCCGTTCTGCAATCGAGGACAATACAGTCCACAGGATACCGACCTACATGCGTACAATATACCACGTCACTTCCAAGTAATAATTCAATCGCCTAAGAGTATATGGTAGTTAGAGTTGCGGATTTAGGTAAAGAGTCGCGGAAGCATACATGCTATGAGAACTGAGCTGCTATATGGTCCCCAATCTCGTGAAGTTCCTGGCTCCCCTCGAGAAGCATCCGAGTACTCTCTGAAACCTCTTTGCGCATGTACTCGATTTCTTCTTCGCCGGGTGGGGTGCTGATGAAATCGGAGTGCTTCAAGTCGTCAATGATGCGACGTGTTTTGTCGCCACGAATGAAGTCGTCTCTCAGACAACGGATGAGCCGCGTCTGTGCGGAAGGTGTGTACATGTTCGAGTTACGGACGAGTTGCTCGAGTCTCTGACAAATGGCTGTGCGGTTCTCCACTGCTGCCTGGAATCGTTCGATTAGGAGAACGTTGGCATAGTTGAGAGTTGGGGTGGCCTTTGCTTTGCCCTTTGTGTCCGAGGTGGCGCTCGCGTCTGGCTGGGATGATGACGGCGACGCCTCCGGCTCAGCAACCGTGGCTTCTCGTATTAAACGCGCAAAGTGGTCCCTGCTGGCAAGTGACTTCCGCTTTTGTTTCCGTGGTGTCTGACTCTTGCCCATGGGCTACAGGAGGTAAGCGAGCTTATTCAGTGGGCCGTATTCGGCGCAGATTAAGTGAAGCCTCACATATGCTCAAAATATCCGAGTCTGATGCGTATAGGTGACGTTGGTGGGAGTACTAAAGCCTTATGGTGAATCAGTTCGATGCCCTGGTATATATTCGCGCCACACCTACCTCGTGTATCTCGTGATGAACGGCGTGCGGATCCACAGTGTCGTCGACAATGAGGCGCCTTCTAATAGGGCAAAATCGACGCGACGACAACGTTTTTTAAGATAAAGGTTATTGAGGCTTTGGACTTCATTATGCATTCCAACAATGACGTACCCAAGTGAACCTAAGGTCGTGGAACTCTACTCTTTGTTCATGGACAATAATAACGGGATTCTAACAGACACAAGATTAATGAATGACAATATTTTGCAAATATTTTGGGTTGTCCACGATGGAGATGAGTGTAGGTCGGGATGGCTTTGCGATCCAGGACTTCAACGCTTCTGTGAATCTGTGAACGGTATAAGGGGTAGATCACGTGATGATGAGCTGGACGCGTCGCGAGTTATCGGAATTCGTGGAGGGACGAGCAAAAGCAGCGAGCCCGAAATTTACACTTGGAGAGTATCTCCACACTTAGATTTTTGTACGGGACTTAGTCAATGGTATCGATTATAATGTCTATGGTGAGGGTGAATGTGTCTATCTCATCAAAACTTGAAGCCACCAGCCAGACCCATCACATACATCGGATCGACCTTAGCCTGCAGACCGCGTAATCTAGGTAAGTTGTCTCCGTAGATATTTTCGAGAGGGGTATCGTAGATAGCATAATTGGGATAACGCGCTGCGTCGGGCACGCCCGATAGTGCTGAGAGTGTGCTAGCGCTTTGCCTGGCTGCGTTGTGCATCGTATCATCGGATGTCTCGTTCACCCACGAGTAGTAGATTTTCAAAGGAGTGATGCCCTGTGCGCGAGATGGAGGGAACGCCGAAGGAGTGGACGCGTGGTTGTAGAGCGAGGGAAGGAAAGGCTCGACGACGTAAGAGACAAACTCGGCATCGAGAGACTTGCCCCACGACTAGATCAAATTTCCATTAGCGTTATCTGAGTGGCAACGATCATGGGGGCGGCTTACTGTAGTTTCGTTGACAATCGCATCAAGGAATGACGTTGAGTAATTCAGAGCAGAGATGGTGTTGAAGATGGCGCTGTCATAGCATTATGAGCGAACATGAACTTTCATTTCCGTCTTACTGTTATCTCACCGACTGCCATAAGTGGCATTAGCCATTGACGTTTTGATGAGTGCGGAGAAAGAGAGCGTCGACACATTCGTGACAAGCGCGGGGATGGCCAAAAATTCGTCAAACAACCCGGCAGGTGGGGTAGGAGCGTTGTAGAATACCAACGCGGAGGGTGCCAGCTGTGGGGTTATTGAAGACCAGTAATATCACTAAAATGGAAGGCATACCGCGTGGCGACTCGCGAAATAATCGTAAGTGATCATGAGCGCCGCCTTTGGATCCGTTGTATTCGCTGCGAAGTTGGCAGTGGCCTGATTCACTCGCTCGACATGATCAGGGGTATACGAGATAAACCCGCCCTGTGAGTTGAATGATAAGCAAAAGTGGTTATTTCCCCTGATCGAACCAGATTCACCCAAACCTGTGTTTGAGGGAAGGTTCGCAGCGTAAACCTTGTGACAATACCCTGGAGGAAATGTGAGCTCGGGGAAGTCTGGTGACCAGGAGTACATACGAAGTTGTTGAAGCCACCCTAAGAGCCAGAGATGCATGAGCACCATAGTTAACAGACATCCTGCTTCGAAGACGTACCCTGAGCCCAAAGAACAGGTCCGAGTTGGATTTCTCGGTGACGTTTTTCACGGTACCGTCAGGCATAACGAGCTCATACGCCTCTACTGTATCAACGGTTAGACCGTACTGGTTGCTCAAATAACTGTAGCCTATGCGAAGAAGGTCAGCCTGGTTCCACTGACACATGCAACAATAAGAACTAACCTCCACCAAGACATAGCCCACCGACCCCAACACCAGGTCCCCTGGCGCCAACGACATTCACGCCATTGGGCTCGAGCGCGGCGTACACGGTGTCCCACGTCAAACCTGCACCAATAGTCGCGGTCTGGGCTTCAGAATCGTAGACAACCTCGGAAAATCGGGACATTGCAATTTGAACACCCGTGGTCGATGAGAATCCTGGATTAGTAGTATGTCCTCCACTTTTGACCTTTGAAAGATTTCAGTCATGGCGAGAGGGATTGCATAGGGCCTTCACTGACTGCAAATGGTACACGCATCGTGCCTATGATTTCAAGCTAAGCAAGTCTCAGCATGGAGACTTCCTTGAAGAGTCGGTGATGATCATGGACTTACTGCCTTGCCCAAATCCTTAGCCGAGCCTGGTTCGAATGAGCAGGTTGAATTCTGTGAGCTTGACGAAGCCCAGTGAGTGACATCTCTCGGATAAGGAAGTGCACCTGTGAGGGGCGTAAAGATATACCACCACTGGCTTGTACACTACGCACCTGGGTAGTAGACTCCGGAAGATGAGGACACGGAGGCTGCTATCTGTTCACAAGCGGCGGCAGCGTTCTCGCTCGGGAGTATTGTGTTGCCATTGCTGGAGGAGGCAGTAATGAGTGTCGCCAGAGACACGAAGGTAAAGAACGTCTGGAAAGCCATCGAACTCGAGCCTGGACATGGGCACGACACAACCGAACACGACTTTATAGTAGCGATTTACGACATCTTAGAATGAACGCGTCTGATAAACCGAGCCAGGCCCGAGGAATAACATTTGCAATCGACGTTAATGTCCGCTACAGGATCGCGTCCGAGCAAGTTCTATGGCAAGAGCAAGGGGCAGTTTCCTTGGCCTTGAGGTCCACTAGCAGTCAGAAGAGCGCCCTCAACCAAAGAAAATGACAGTACCCGCGGGAGGCAAGCGAGAAGACATGAACAATTTTGCGGAAATCTTCTTCAATCAGCGCACGAACTTATAGTCTTCGGGAAAGGTCGGAGACCACGCTACATGTAGTGCGAGGAGCGCATCTTTCTACAGTCGTCTGGAGTTGCTGACGGGCAGAAATCCAGGAATCCAAAGCTCCCTCGATGTCTTTCGGCGTGGATTCACCCGATCGAATTAGGTCGGGTTTTACCATTCAAAATTTTGATGTGTGCTCTCTGGGCGGGAGATCTTCTCTTCCTGCTCGGCGTATACACGGGGCGTCTCCCCATTTTGTCTGAAAGTAGAAATTGAATGAAATGATTCAGAGTTCATGAAAGCAGAGCATCAGGGAACAGCCCCATAACCTGATATGAAGATGTAATTCGGTTGGGACGCGACTCAAGCCTTCTCGCCAAACTAAAAGGTACTCAGCAAGAATCAGAGTTGATCGATGGGCTGAGTCGCCGAGGCCACAAGTACAAATCAACTTATGTACCCACAAGCGCCTTATAATTAGAGAGGGTGCTCAGACACGACAGGGACGCGGTCAATTTTTAGCACTACCGCGTTAATCACGTGGTACCTCAATTTCCTTTTCCAAGCAGCGAACGGCCAAGAAACGGCTGCCGCTAGGACGAGTTGGTGCGGCTTTGACCAAGACAGCGACTCTCGCACAACTTGTATTTATCGCAGGGGCTCACAGGACTGCGTAAAGCTACCTCAGGGTGCTTGCAGTCGTGTTTGCTGATCCACATAGACCTCAAAGACAAAGGTGCAGTAGCCTAACCGGTGCTGAGGCTTGCCCAGCCTCATAATCACCACACAACTGGGCCATGGCCTTCCAACGAATTTCGTCACTCCCGCCGGGCCTCAGGACATATGTCCTGTCCTGTAACCCGTCGGCGAGCATCGGTGTCCCCTTCGCCGTCCGCCGTACTTTCAGTTTGACGACCGGGGTGCAGCGCCCTCCGACGATCTCCTCTACCTACTTTTCTAGACTACGCGCTCGGCCTCGGACATGGTGGTCTTCTATATGGCTCATACCTATCGTGGGAGGTGCAGCCCTCTATCTCTCTCCAGGTCCCCAGCTACATCTATCTTCCGTGTTTGCCTCGCCTACCCTCATACCCTGTCCAGAAAATCGAGAAAACGCAAGAGTATTCGCGAGCGAGGACATCATTGGTTCACCAGCTGAACCTCACCGGTCTATTCTCTCTCGGATACTATGCCTTGCACGAGATCACATCTGGGAACCCATTTTGACGGCAAGGCGATTCATACGCCTGTTCTACTTGTTTGCACCTGTCATAATCACGATGCCGATGCTGCTCATCGGCAAGCCGGAAAAGCGCCTTCAAGGTGACCGGTGGGGTGCTGTCTGGTGGTATGGATTCCTCGTTACAAGAATGCAAGCTGCTGGACCGACATTCATCAAAGTGAGTGCACTAGGATGGCCATCCACGTGATATCTCACCAAATCTTCACAGCTTGCTCAATGGGCCGCCTCTCGCGCAGACCTGTTTCCGTCTCTGCTTTGCGACAAGTTGGGAGCGACGCATTCACATGGAAAGCCGCACTCGCTAGCTTACACAAAACAAGTCATAGAAAAGGTCTTCGAGAAACCTTTTGGCGAGGTATTTGAAGAATTTGATGAAACGCCCATCGGAACGGGTGCCATTGCGCAGGCAGGCCTACAAGATTTTCTTCATACATACAACCAATTAAAGCCTTTTCCAGGTGTACAAGGCCACCCTCAAGCATGACTTGCTACCACCATCGTATCTTGGGCCCAAGCGCCGGACGGAGTCTGTTTCCGGATCCCTAGCACCCGTCATACTGCAAGATCCACCGCCATCTGTCCCCACTGCATCGGTCGCAATAAAAGTCCTCCATCCTCGCGTCGTAAAGATGATCGGTCGTGACCTCTCAATCATGTCCTTCTTTGCCAACGTCATCACTCTACTTCCGGGTATGCAATGGATATCTTTACCTGAAGAGGTGGCTGTATTCGGCGAAATGATGCACAAGCAACTTGATCTTCGTCGTGAAGCCGAGAACTTACTTATATTCGAGGATAACTTCGCTCCGCGTAACGTGCCTGTCACCTTTCCGCGACCTCTCAAAGTGTTCACCACGGCGGATATATTGGTGGAAGAATTCGAGAATGCCCTGCCGATGGAAACATTCTTGAAGAACGGCGGGGGACCCTTCGATGACCAAATGGCCACCATCGGACTTGACGCGTTTTTGGTAAGTTATAAGTTTTCATCTCGTTGCCAAACTGACGCAAGCAATAGAACATGCTTCTGCTGGACAACTTCGTGCATTCCGATCTTCATCCAGGAAATATCATGATTAAGTTTACGAGACCGCCCACGACTCGCGACCTTCTGCATAACATCTTCAATGCCCTCTTTTGGAAGGCCAATGGGAATGGGCCCCTTGTACAGCACCCGGCAGAGTCGGACGCGATCGTTTCAAAGCTAAAGACGCTGAGACACTCGCCTGAAGAGTGGCAGACAGAACTGAAGCGAGTCTCCGACGACGGCTACATACCGGAAATCGTATTCATCGATGCCGGTTTGGTTACCACCCTCAACGCCACGAATCGCAAGAACTTCCTCGACCTCTTCCGTGCCGTAGCCGAATTTGATGGCTATCGTACAGGGCAGCTTATGGTCGAACGGTGCCGGACTCCCGATTTAGCCATTGAGACGGAAACCTTTGCCCTCAAGATGCAGCACATCGTGCTCAGCGTAAAGCGCAAGACGTTCTCTCTCGGTCAAATCAAGATTTCTGATATTTTGACGGACGTGTTGAAGGCAGTCCGGCAACATCATGTGAAGATGGAGGGTGACTTCATTAACACCGTGATATCCATCCTCTTGCTGGAGGGGATCGGCCGGCAACTGGACCCAAGCCTAGATCTATTCAAGAGCGCACTACCCATCCTGCGACAGCTTGGGAGGCAGATGACCGCTCAAGAATCAATGACGCAATTACCTTCTGGAAACTTCGGGGCGCTGTTGAAGGTAGAGTTTCTTGTCTGAAATCTATGTCGGGTAAGCTCGTAAGCTCACGCATCCTCTAGGTTTGGGTGTGGCTTGAGGCGCGACAACTGGCGTCTGCTGCTTTCGTGAACGTCGATGAGCTGGTGAAGTATGACCAGTACGTACCGTGCCACTTGATTCCGTTAATAGTATGGTTCTGATCGACTTCTCAAGGCTGGTTCCAAGTGTCTGATGGCTGCCTTCTGGCAGGAAGAGGACTTGACGGATTATTGTATGGGTAACACATTATAGAAGGACTTGTAGCATAGAGAGCATACGCACATAATCACCATTCACATGCAGATCTGTCAGGAAGACTTCCAACTCAACCAAAATTAACCATCGAGACTATGGCCAGCAAGGCTCACAAGGGCTGGAAACAGGGGTTAGAGGGTACGACGGGTGCAGTACTTCAACATATTCGCGGTGTTCAAAATTGTGAAGATCTAATCTTTCCGGACGTGGTTGTTCTCTCTGACGACTCGGATCCCTCTCATTCTCTCCAATGACTTCGGTCCTGCTGACATCTGACTTACCCGATCTCACTTTGATCTCGAGGGGGAAAGTGCGCGACGTATACGCCACCTCATCAAAGGATCACCTTCTATTCGTTGCGACCGACAGAATATCAGTGTACGATGTCATCCTAAAGAACGTTTGTGACCTTCAGCATGTTCTTACTCGGTCATCTCAGAAGCCAGTTTTACCCATAGGGCATCCCAGACAAGGGAAAGCTGCTCACAAGTATATCATTGTTCTGGTTCAAAGAGCTGGAGGACATCGTCCCGAATCACTTAGTCACGGCCGACATAGACAAGATGTCGGAAGAGGTGAAGCAGTACGGGGACCAGCTGGAAGGTCGCACGATGCTCGTGAAAAAGGCGAAAGTTATACCCATAGAGTTCATCGTCAGAGGATACCTCACTGGTGAGTGCGATTGCACAACGGATGGACCCAAGCTCGTCTCACCTGGTCTATCAGGCTCGGCGTGGGCAGAGTACAGAAAGTCTACTACCGTGCACGGGATTCATCTGAAGGAGGGTATGAAGGAATCCCAGAAGTTGGATGAACCATTGGTTACCCCATCAACCAAAGCTGAGCAAGGGGCACACGACGAGAACATCTCTCCAGAAAAGGGTGCATGGCTTGGATTAAATCAATGATTCATCCGCTGATCTCATCCGCACTTCCCTCTTTAGCTGCACAGCTCATCGGTACAGAACTCTACGAACGCGCTGAGAAGATCTCTTTAGACCTCTACAAGAAAGCGGCGGGTCATGCTATTGATCGTGGTCTTATCCTCGCCGATACGAAGTTCGAGTTTGGACTTATTCCTTCAGCTTCTGGAGATTCGGAGGACCTTATCCTCGTGGACGAAGTGCTCACGCCCGACTCGTCACGATACTGGCCATCTGCTGGCTACTCCCCTGGAGGACCGCAACAAAGTTTCGACAAGCAGTATGTACGAGACCATCTCACTCACGTTGGTTACCGAAAGGGCTATGAGAGCGGGCCCAATGGAAATGGTGAAGGGTGGGGTATAAGCGAAGAAGTCATCCAAAACACACAGGAGAAGTACAGAACAGCAGAGCAAATGTTGAAGGGAGACCTTTGACAATTCTAAGACTGAAACGCGACAGAGAAATCTTTAAGGAGTATTTATATAGATTGTACTGATGTATCGAATCGCCCTACTTGGCCGGTGCCAGCATATCTGGCCAGGCCCTCTCATATTGAACTGCGGGTTTGACAGCTACTCCGAGGGCACGAGCAGCAGTCAGCGCCCAGTGAGGGTCCCGTAGAAGCTCTCGAGCTAAGAGAACAACATCTGCCTTCCCTTTTTTGAGGTATGACTCCGTTTCCACAGGTTCCGTGATGAGACCAACTGCGCCAATCAGAAGATCAGGGTGGGCAGTCTTCAAAGCTTCGGCGAAGGGAACCTAGTACGATGGTGTCAGTGACATAGTATTTAACAGCGAGAATGGGCGCACTTGATATCCGTGCTTTAATGGGATCTTCTGCTTGACCCAGTTGCCGCCAGAGCTTGTATCTACAAGATCAACGCCAAGCTTTTTCATTTCTCCAACAAGTATCTTGCTCTGCTCAATGCCCCACTGCTTCCATTCGCCATCCTCGCCCTGTTCTGGACCCTCCGCCCAATCAGTCGCGCTAATCCGGACGAACAGAGGCTTGTCAGCCCAAGCCTCGCGGATGAGCTTAGTTATGCGCAACGGGAGTCGCATGCGGTTGGCGAGGTCACTGCCATAGGTATCAGTTCGCTGGTTTGAAAGGGGTGAGAGGAAATTGTGCATGAGGTATCCGTGAGCTGCGTGAAGCTCAATGAAATCGACTTTTCTTTGGTCAGTAAAGCCGGCGTGTCACAGGAATACAAGCGCCTCACATCCGATTTTCTTCGACCGCTCAACAGCTGCTAGGAATGCATCCTCCACATACTTGATGTTGTCCTCCGTCATGGCCTTTGGCTTTGGATACGTATCAGAGAACGGTATTTCGCTCGGACCGTACACTGAAAGAAAAGTTTTAGCTGCGACCCGATGCTTTACGGACATCACTTGCCATTATCCGGCCATCCGCCCTCTTCCTTCCTCACGACGTGGTTGTCAACCTTGTGCGTGCCAGCCGCATTTGCGTGGACCCATGGGGCGTATGTGCCGGCTTTCCGGCCAGCGTGTGCGAGCTGAATTCCGATGATCGTACCTTGCGAGTGCGCAAAGTTTACGATACGCTTCAGAGGCTCTATGTGACTGTCGGACCAAATGCCCTGCGCGAAGGTAAGATTGGACAAATGGCTAGTTCACGCCGGTCTCACCATATCCTCTGGGGATATGCGGCCTTCGGGCACAACCGCAGTAGCCTCGACCATGATGGCCCCGACACCTCTCGAGGCGAAGCCCTAAGAGGCGAGTGAGAGGTGCTTGCTATAAGATAGAAAAGTGACATACGCCAAGATGGACTAGATGCCAGTCAGTAGCATGCCCGCGGTCGGAGCTGTACTGGCACATAGGGGACTAGTAGGCTCGTCAAGAAACAGGTACAGGAGATGAAGAAAGGAATCCTACCACCCATATCCTATTCTTGAAGGTGACGCCCTTGATCGTCAGTGGCTGGAACAACAGCGGGAGTTCCTTGTTTTGGGTGAAGATGTCCTGGTTCACCGTCAGTCAAGTCAAAGGCATGCTCGAGAGCACAGTGGACTCACGGTGTTGGTATAGGCAGAGCCAATCTCTGGCTCGTTCAGCGGGAAGTATCCTTGAACCCCGGGGGCAGCTTTATTCAAATTTAACGAACCCTGGTCCGGAGCAGGAGCATTGGGTTCCGTCGCCTCTGGACTCGTTGGTGATGCCATGCTCTTCCTGTGGAAAGCAGAGAAGGGTCTCTGTGCAAATTTCCGAAGCATTATTGCAACTTATAAGAACGTCGCGGGAAGAGGAGGAGAGAGGTGTTTACATCTTTTCGCAGTCAGCACTTTAAGGATCGGTCAGCACCTATCACTGATATCAGCATTATTCACGATCGTATGGACCTTTTCTGCCGAACAACGGGTCGTTTGGCAGTTCAGAAGCAGCCGATATGTAAATGGTGCCCATATCGATGGTATGTGGGTACTATGGCCGCCGCATCACCAGCGGGAAGGCATTCCGAAGCCTGCTGGCACGATCATGACAAAGCGATCGGGCACGCGATGTATACGGCACGCATGAGTATGTGGTTCCTGCCCAGTGCCTTCACGCAAAGAAAAGTCTTACTATAGTCAAGGGAGCAGACCAACCAATGCTATGGACGTGATTGCACAGGTCATTCGAATATTCCAAGTATCAAAGGTGCAGATGCTCAGATGTGAGAATCTGTAATCCAGATTTAGCACGGAGTGATGTCACTCCGTCTGTCCGCATACCTGATTTCAAGATGTGCGACTCACCTTATCATGCGTAAAATCACAGGTATGAGCAGCATATTTCTCCCTCACCTTCAAAACATAGAGCCGGGCGCGCAATTTACCTTTAATCTTCCCATCATCACTTCATCGACAGGCAACAGCTACTACGCGAAGTCTGGGAATAGTAGCGAAAGAGACCAATATGTGGGAGAGGCTGAATCCCTCCGAGCTATTCACAAAGCCGCACCAGGTTTGGCGCCTCAGGTGTTTGCAAGTGGAATAGTGGATAGTGAATCAACCGATGGGGCCAGCCAACCCTACTTTCTGTCCGAGTACAAAGACTTCGGCAGCCTGTCTGCAAAATCGGGAGAGATCCTGGGCCAAAGACTAGCGAGGGAACTCCACACATTCAAGAGCACAAACGGCTACGGGTTTGACGTTCCAACTTATTGTGGCGCGACAAGACAGGATAATGGATGGTTTGATACCTGGGAGGAGTGCTATAGCACGATGATCAGGAACCTTTTACTCAAGCTCAAGGGCAGAAGTAGATTTGCAGAGCTGGAGACAAAGGGTGAAGAGGTCAGGGTCAGGTAAGTAGTACCGGGTCTCGAGGTCTCCGGTCACCTGCTTAGTGTACAGGGTCATACCATGGCTGCTCCGCCCCTTGGAAATCGAGCCAGTCCTTCTGCATGGCGATCTTTGGGTACGTTGTGGAGATATCCATCACACCGAAGCAACTAAGCCATTGCCACCTAATAGAGTGGGAATACGGGCACTGATCGAAATAATGGTCAGCCAGTTATTTTCGATTCATCCTCGTACTACGGGCATAACGAAGCAGAGTGAGTAAATTCGGTGTCGAGCGCCAAAATAACTCACCTGAATATCGCTGGCAAAGCCTTGCTATCGCGCGGATTTTCGGGGGAATACCGAACAATTTTTTCGCGACTTACCATAAATACATGCCAAAGAGCGCGCCTGTCGAGCAGTACGAGCTTAGAGCAGACCTTTACGAGCTCTACCATTATCTTAACCACACGGTACTCTTCGGGGTAAGTCATCGTCAGGCTTCAGGAATGCATTTTCTGAGTTATATAAAATGCAGGGTGGGTATGCAAGTAGTGCACTCCAGAAGATGAACAGGTTGCTGGCGCAGTGTCCTTGAGCCTCAATACGATACTAGAGAAAAATTTGGATCATCCATGAGTTGGAACATGAAGGACCGTGATGCGTTGAAAGCTGGCTGCCACTCTGTAAATGATCGGAAGTCCGAAAGCAGTCATGCCGGCGGCTCGGGAAAGCGGAGCTCGAAAAACAAGTTGCATGAGCGAGCCACAACAGGCGACAATAAGGCTTACAAGGCTGGTCGTCGACACCGACGACGTACTTGACCTTGTTTCCGCTCTCTCATCATCATTGGGGCACGTTCTTCTTCAAAACAGAATAGGACTCTCAAAAGACACAACATTGTCGAGGAATCAAGTCTTACTCGCAACAGACTGACCCTCCTGTACTCGTTGCAATCCCTTCTTTCCCCAGTCTTGCACTATGAGCCAAGGTATTACAGATGTTATATATGTTACAAATCATATCTAA
Organism: Hydnomerulius pinastri MD-312; assembly: GCA_000827185.1. Lineage (NCBI taxonomy): Eukaryota > Fungi > Basidiomycota > Agaricomycetes > Boletales > Leucogyrophana > Leucogyrophana pinastri. The sequence continues at coordinate 308,147 of KN839841.1, read as the reverse complement.
AGAATTTCCTTGAGATATTGACCCGTCTCAAGCTGCGTTCTCGTATGACGACCCCAATTATGGACTAGACGAAGAAGAGGAGGAGTATGAGGAGATAACGCAGGAAGATTGCTGGACAGTCATTTCCAGCTTCTTCGAGCAGAAAGGTCTCGTCCGACAGCAGCTGGACTCGTTCGACGAATTCGTCCAGAACACGATGCAGGAACTTGTTGACGAAAATGCGGACCTCATTCTCGATCAAGCCGATCAGCACACTGGTCATGACACGGATATGACGCGACGCTATGAGATCAAGTTCGGTCAAATCTACCTCTCACGACCGACTGTCACAGAAGCGGACGGCTCTGTAGTCCCCGTTTTCCCTCAGGAAGCGCGTTTGCGGAACCTGACGTACTCAGCACCACTGTATATTGAGATGAAGAAGAGGGTTCTGATGGGTCGTGAGGATCCCGACGGTGCTCCAGGAGATGTTGTCTGGGAGGCGGAGGCGCCGGAGACTGTAGACGATACGACAAAAGTTTGGATTGGAAAGGTGAGTCGGCAAGAGTGTCCAACCGCCACTTGGTGGTAATTCTTTCCTCAGGTTCCCATCATGCTTCGGTCCACATTCTGCATCCTTAGAGGACTGCAAGACCAAGATTTATACGACTTGAACGAATGCCCTTATGATTCCGGGGGATACTTCATCATAAATGGGTCGGAGAAGGTGCTCATTGCACAGGAACGCATGGCAACGAACCATGTCTACGTGTTCGCGAAAGCACAACCGTCCCCTATAAACTTCCTCGCTGAAATTCGGAGTGCCGTTGAGAAGGGAGGGAAAACGATCAGTCAGTTCCAGGTCAAGATGTTCCATCGCAATCAGGAGCGATCTGTGAGCGTGCAATATACTTCTATGACATGGCCATATACTAACAGCTTTATCAGCTAGGTAATGTTATGAAAGCAACTATTCCTTACATTCGCGTCGACATTCCCATTTGGGTGGTGTTCCGCGCGCTGGGAGTTATCTCTGACCGCGATATTCTGGAACATATCTGCTACGACATGCAGGACTCGCAAATGCTCGAAATGCTCAAACCTTGCATTGACGACGGCTTCGTCATTCAAGATCGTGAAGTTGCCCTCGACTTCATCGGAAATCGAGGTACCACCACTGGTCTTTCCCGGGAACGACGTATACGTTACGCCCAAGAAATCTTGCAGAAGGAGATGCTCCCTCACGTCTCCATGGCTGAAGGTTCAGAGTCGAAGAAGGCATACTTCTTCGGCTACATGATCCACCGACTGCTGCTTGCCGCTCTGGAACGGAGAGAGCTTGACGATCGTGATCACTTCGGCAAGAAGCGTCTGGATCTCGCTGGACCCTTGCTTGCCAACTTGTTCCGAATGCTGTTTAAGAAACTGACGAGGGATGTTTACCGATACCTCCAGAAGGTACGTGGGCGGATACTGGAGAAGATGTTTTATACTCATCTAGTTCACAGTGCGTCGAGACTCACAAAGAGTTCAACTTGTCGTTGGCGGTCAAGCATCAGACCATCACCAACGGTCTCAAGTACTCTCTGGCCACGGGCAACTGGGGCGACCAAAAGAAGTCCATGGCTTCCAAGGCTGGTGTATCCCAGGTACTTAACCGATACACTTACGCGTCAACCCTATCCCATCTTCGCCGATGTAACACACCTCTTGGGCGGGAGGGGAAAATTGCCAAGCCTCGCCAACTGCACAACACTCATTGGGGAATGGTGTGCCCCGCAGAGACTCCGGAAGGGCAGGCTTGTGGTCTTGTCAAGAACTTGGCGCTCATGTCCTGTATCTCCGTTGGCTCCTACTCAGCTCCGGTCATCGAGTTCTTGGAGGAGTGGGGTCTCGAATCCCTGGAGGAGAATGCTCACTCTTCGACGCCTTGCACGAAGGTCTTTGTCAACGGTGTCTGGATGGGTGTGCATCGTGACCCTGCAAATCTCGTCAAGACCATCAAGAAGCTGCGCCGCAAGGACGATATTAGTCCTGAAGTCTCAGTGGTTCGCGATATTCGAGAGAGGGAGCTTCGTCTATACACCGACGCAGGACGTGTTTGCCGACCGCTCTTCATCGTCGAAAACCAGCAGCTCTCTCTCCAGAAGAAACACATCAAATGGCTTAATCAGGGCTACCGCGACGATGATGGCGAGGAGTTCAAGTGGGAACAGTTGGTAAAGACCGGTATCATCGAGTTGCTGGATGCTGAGGAGGAGGAGACGGTGATGATATCCATGACGCCAGAAGATTTGGAGAACTCTAGGCTGCAGTCTGCAGGCATTAACCCCCATGAAAATGACGGGGAATATGACCCAGCTGCGCGGCTGAAGGCAGGGATCAATGCGCACACATGGACGCACTGCGAGATTCATCCCAGTATGATCTTGGGTGTCTGTGCAAGTATCATTCCTTTCCCTGACCATAACCAAGTGCGTCTGTTTTCCCCGCCTCCCTATTTTTAAGAGGCTCACCTTGTGTTAGTCACCACGTAACACCTACCAATCTGCTATGGGCAAGCAAGCCATGGGTATCTACCTTACGAACTTCTTGGTACGCATGGATACGATGGCCAACATCTTGTACTATCCTCAAAAGCCTCTCGCCACTACGCGCTCCATGGAGTACCTCAAGTTCCGCGAGCTCCCCGCTGGTCAAAACGCCATTGTTGCCATTCTGTGCTACAGTGGCTATAACCAAGAAGACTCCGTTATCATGAACCAAAGTTCAGTTGATCGTGGCTTGTTCCGGAGTATATACTACCGGAGTTACATGGACCTCGAGAAGAAGAGTGGAGTTCAGCAACTGGAGGAGTTCGAGAAGCCTACTCGCGACACCACTCTTCGCATGAAACACGGGACTTATGACAAGATCGAAGATGACGGTCTCATCGCACCTGGTACTGGTGTTTCAGGAGAGGACATTATCATCGGCAAAACGGCGCCAATCCCCCCAGACAGCGAAGAGCTCGGCCAGCGCACACGGACGCACACCCGACGAGATGTCTCAACGCCTCTGAAGAGCACAGAAAATGGCATCGTTGATCAAGTGTTGATCACGACGAACTCTGAGGGGCAGAAGTTCGTCAAAGTCCGCGTGCGCTCTACGCGTATTCCGCAGATTGGAGACAAGTTCGCCTCCCGTCACGGTCAGAAGGGAACGATTGGAATCACGTACCGTCAGGAGGACATGCCGTTCACTGCCGAAGGCATCGTTCCCGACATTATCATCAACCCTCACGCCATTCCATCGCGTATGACAATCGGTCACTTGGTCGAATGTCTTCTCTCGAAGGTTGCCACTCTCATTGGTAACGAGGGCGACGCTACACCATTTACTGACCTCACTGTCGAGTCCGTCTCGACCTTCCTCCGCCAGAAAGGCTACCAATCTCGTGGTCTCGAGGTTATGTACCATGGGCACACAGGCAAGAAGCTCCAGGCTCAGGTCTACCTCGGCCCCACATATTACCAGCGTCTCAAGCACATGGTGGACGATAAAATCCATTCTCGCGCTCGTGGTCCCGTGCAGATTCTGACGAGGCAGCCTGTGGAAGGTCGTAGTCGTGATGGTGGTCTCCGATTCGGAGAGATGGAGCGTGATTGTATGATTTCGCACGGTGTTGCAGGTTTCTTGAAGGAACGATTGTTCGAGGCTAGTGATGCCTACCGTCTGCATGTTTGTGATATGTGAGTATTTGCTTTTGACTGTTCTGCTAAGCCCCGATGTTCAAACGGTTCAATTAGCTGTGGTCTCACTGCCATCGCCAATCTCGTGAGTACCATCCCTGCCTCGCATTAGATACCCTCGCTCACTTTCTGCCGTAGAAAAAGCAAAGCTTCGAGTGTCGTGCCTGTAAGAACAAGACTGCGTGTTCACAACTGTACATTCCATATGCAGCGAAATTGTTATTCCAGGTTTGTGCTGTTCCTTCAAAACCTAACATTCTCTGACGACCTGGCTGCAGGAATTGCAAAGCATGAACATCGCAGCCCGTCTCTATACAGTGTCGACAGGTCGCGTGAGGGATTCTGCATAAGTGCATTATCGAGGTAGATGGACGACGGTGGTAGAGGTCCATGTATTCTACATATAATAATTAACAGAGCATGAAATGTGCGAAAGGAGTGTCGGTTAAGAAAGTTTCTAATCATCTCGTTCCTTTCTTTGTCTCCCTCCCATGAGCCCCTGTCGCTCATCAGCGCCCTCATTCTCGTCAAGCGACTTCCGTTCACCACCACGCCGCTTTTTTGCTGCATTGTCCGCCTCGTCGTCACTACCCGGGTCCTCATCACCAATTTCGAAAACGACATGGTCTTCGGCAAGTGCTTCGGGCTCCCGGCGGTTGTTAACGAGCGTGATCTCGTCGTCATCCCGTGTCGCAGTGCGACTTTGAAGAGCTTCAAGGTCATAATCCTCTGCGTCTTCATCTTCTTGTGCGATTTCATCTGACATCGCGAGCGTAAACATCCCGGCTCCAGATTAGCATCTCAGCAGTGGATGTGGTAAAGAAGGGACTTATCTGCGGTTGTTTTCGGTCGGGCGCCAGAGGTAGGCAATTGACCAAAAGGCGACGAAGTAGAGAATAGCAAGGTAACCATCGAGTAGCCACCACCGTATGCGCCATGACTTAGCGGCATAGTCTGGGTGGACATGCGTTACTCGCGATCAATTATATGTCAAGGTAAGCCTCGTACCTTCAGCAAGGCGATCGGAGAACGAGAAAGATGAAACGACAAAGAAGATGGCGATAATGAGGACAGTGGCAAGCAGAATGTAGTACAGTCGCTTGAACATGCCCAATTTATACCGCTGTTTCCGGATTGTGAGTTGCATCATTGTTCCTATGGAAAAGTGTTAACGCCGATGCGGGGTAAAGAAAGAGCCGGGACAAACCATTGAGTGAATACAAGATCCACATGAGGAAACCGCTCAAAGTGAAAGCCAGAGGAATGACAAACATGAGAAGAATCAACGCGGAGGTCGACTCAAGTTCAAGTTCGACAATGCCAACAGCGTACAGCACTGCGGGAGATTAGCAGAAGCACGAGGATCATTCTGCTCGTCAGCATACCTCCGAAGACGAAGTGAGCTCCTGTCAGAAGCTGACACTTCAGCATCGTCTTTCCCAATGACTCTCTAACAACGCTAAGGCCGAGAGACACCACCAGGAGCATAAAGAACGATAAAGCATTCCTGCCTGCATCCAGGATAGCAACTATGTAAAACTTTTAGCATATCTTCCCTAATATCCATGAGTTGTACACCAACCAACGAAAAGGAAGACCGTCGAGGCAGTATTCTTGCCGTGTGCGTTGAGATATCGGTAGTACACTGGGCAAAATCAGCAACGATCAGATGTCTCTGCGAGCATGTCCTGATCACTTACCCCAATTCGCCACCATCTCGATCACCAAGAATGCAACCAAGCTTGACAAATAGTACTGTGCCCAAGTGATAAATTAATTTGAACCGCTTTTCGATCAGACTGCGCACCTGAATAGGTAGGAGTTCCGTAATGTGCTTGTAGCAAAAGTATGACCATGCAGAACCGATCAGCGCGTACGCAAAGAACATGGCGAGATAAAACTAAGGGGGGGGAGGCCTTAGGCTGTGGTCTGCATCAAAAAACGATAAAAAGACGTACGTTGACTTTAGGATAGTCAGTTGCGGGAAGTTTACCATCGAAAGTATTTCTGAAATGAACGACACCGTTGTACGTTGGATGATACGGAACATCAGTGGGAGCTTGGCGGGCGGGGGTAGGAGATATCACTGTCACAGGAACGATAGCTAGGGCAATGTGTGACTGACGTGTCATCTGATTTGACTGTATTACACTTGCCTACGCAGTAGTAGCCTGTGTTGCGGACCTGATATTGTATTGGAGAAGTATACGTGAGCTCCCCCGATGGGCTTGGGTTGAGGGTATCGTCAGCTCGAGGGGCGACGTGAACTTCCACTGGTGCGAAACCCCTTGATCGCCAGGGTGTAGTGTTATCTTCTGACGGCGGGGTCGGATTTCCTTCCGGATTTTCCCAAAAGGGAGAGGAACTCGAGGATCCCGTGGTGCCCGTTTGGTTGAGTGCGACGCTCGCTGTCCAAAAGCTGGTATCCGGCATGGTCTTGTCATTCGAGCTGAAGATGAATTTGCCTATATTCTCATACGAGCACAGTCCCGACTTTACGGCGTCGGTTGTGCAGACGTAAGTCTTCTGCTGATTTGAGAGGCGTCGTGAGGGGGCTATGACCTGCAATAGTACGGGCGTCACTCACGGGTAGAGTGTCGTCTGTCTCAGAGGTGACTGCACCTAAATACTTGACATCTTGCCACTCGTATATGACCATGGCTACCTGGCCATGAGATGTAGCGGCATCGAACGTGACTGTGATGTCAAATTCAATGTTTGCTTCCGTTGTTGGAGGACATTCTGCTGCGCACCATTGATGAAGGTCTCAGGGCCACCCCACATGCCTGAGCATACCTGCCTGGAGTAGTCGGAGTCTGCGAATGCGACTTCATACCCTGCGGCGACGGACACTGCGCTGAGCAGTCCCAGTAGCGACAGCGGCGTGTGGCTGAAATATCGGCGCATCCAGAAAGCGTTTGTTTTGGTTTGTTGTCCAAAGCCTTCCGCTACATTATCGGGGGGTGTCACGTGGTCACATCAGACACACGTCACGCTTGCCGGTTGCAAGCTGCGCGCACAAGGGTGGAACTGAATTACAAGACCAGCGACTTATTCAGACCAAACGACTGCACCGCTCCAAAGCAACCTTTTGAACACGAAGCAAGCGCAGATTCAGGGATCTTGGAGCCATGCACGGCGACGAGGAAGATGTCTTTGACAGCGTAACTTGGGAATCGGCGTCCGCGCCCTATGATGTCGATCACACAGTACAGCCCACAGGACCAGGCTTCAAGCAAAGTACAGCTGGTGTTGAGGAGCCTCAAGGTCCTCATGATCCCAAGTGGGAAGGCTATCTCATTACGATTGTCAAGGATCCTGTGAAAGAGTTGGCAGAAACAAAGGACGCATACGTCTCCTACATGGTCTCGGCGAAGGTGTATTTCGTTTATCTCACTATGACGTGCGCTTCACTGATGCAAGTCTTAGACAAATCTTCCGATATTCTCCACTCCTAGCCCGTCGTCTCGTCGACGGTTTACGGATTTCGTGTTCCTGCGAGACCACCTGGTAAAGGATTTCCCGGCATGTGTAGTACCAGCGCTCCCAGACAAGCACCGGCTTGGTAGGCTTGCCCTAACTCACCTATAATATTGCTCACTCTTTTTCAGAGTACATCACTGGCGATAGATTCAGCCCTGAATTTATGGAACGCCGCAGACTAGAGTAGGTCTGATCAGGTCTCCTACGTCCCCTAGACTAACTCGCTTTCAGCCTTCATAGGTTCTTGGAGCGGATATCGCGGCATCCCACTCTGCAACGCAGTACGCTCGTTCGCGCCTTCTTTGAGTCTACAGAATGGGTACGTGTCCTCTCGTTTCCTTGTCAATCTATCCACAGCTCTGCGATAGCATGTCCACATGCACCAACACCTTGCGCATCCTCCCGGTCCCGAACCAACTCCGGGAATCATTGACAACATCTCGGACACCCTCCTGAACGCTTTCGCGCGTGTCCGAAAACCCGACGAACGTTTCCTCGACATGCGTGAGGGCGTTGACAAATTCGAGGACGGCCTCGTCCTCTGTGAACGCCTCTGGAACCGCGTTCGTGGGCGAACGAACGGTGAGCATGCGTTAGCTTTATTCCTTTGTAGGGAATTCTGAGGCTGAACGAGATGGTAACCCGGAATCCGGTGAAGACCTTACGGGCGACTACCATGATCTTGCTGTCGCCGTCCAAGGCCTCGGATTTCTGGAATCAGGAATCACTGATCCTCTTAACCACTTCTCGAATACTTTGCTTGAGTTTTCGGCGCTCTTGCGGCATAAGGTAGTTTTTCTCGTGTCTTCTTCAGTTTTGTTATTACATTACCTCCTTCACAGACGCAGACAACAACTGACCCCTTCCTTGTCCATCTCCACTCCCTCCTTACATATTCCCACGCCAATAGAGCTGTTCTGAAGCTTCGCGATCAGAAGCAGCTTGATTTCGAAGAGCTTTCGGACTACCTATCCGGCGTCACTCTTGAGCGCGACCGCTTGTCGGCGGTTATATCAGGACACGCAGGAAGCACTGGGCTCGGGCTTAGTGCATACCTCAAGGATAAGGTGGACGCGATCAGGGGTGCAGATGACGACCGGAGTCGGGTGGAGAAGATGCGGAAATTGGACCAGAAGATCAAGGAAGTGAGTGACACCTTCCGCGGTCGTCTACTAAGCTAATGGCTTGTGTCGTATGTAGCTCCAAGACGCGGTCACCACTGCACACGAAACGTCTGATGCCTTTAGTGAGGAGACGCTACGAGAGCAGACTGTCTTCCAATACACGAAAGAAGCGGAGATGAAGGAGGTGCTCGGAAATCTTGCTGACGGGGAGATTGAGTTCTATCAATCTGTATGTCCCGCGCCACTTCTTTTTCATCCCATGCTGACCCTCGGCGACTACAGGCGATGGAGGAGTGGGAGCGGATTATACCTATTATTCAACGTATACGGGTGGACGTTTAGTACTGATCTAGTGTTTCCTTTGTCGCGCACGTTCATGATATAACTTTTGCACGGACTTTCCCTGGTCACTGTATTATTAGTGATTCAACTTAGAACTCATGCTACGCGGAAAGGGTGGAGGTCGACATGCAATGGGGGTCGCCAACGACTTATACAGCCCTTTCTTTCCCCTTCCCCTTGGGATCAGAGGCTCCACTGCCCTCTGGATCCTTGATTCTTTGAAGTTTCTCTTCTGATTCCTGGACCGCCAGAGACAGCTAGGGGGATGTTCGGCTCAAACGGGGATTGGGCGCGAAGCGGACAGGCTTACATTGATTATACCGGTATCCACCGCTCGTAGAAGGTGGAGCTGCGCTTCGTCTGATGCTCCTGTAGTGGTGTGTTGGCGGTCGGCAGGAACCCATGGTGGTGGATCCTAAGGGGGGTTGTGGAGTTACCGGCACTCTCGAAACCAAGTGACCACCGACCTTATCCCGGGTGACAGAAGGGACTTTGTCATCGTTCAGTTCGAGGACAATTGCAAATGATGCTTCGTCTGCACAGTGGACAACGTAAGGTGCGCCGCTGGAAAAGGAAGGAATGAGGAGTACCTTGAAGTTCGAGCAGGCCTAATTGAGCCTCGATCATAGTCAGCTTGATCAAGAACGAGCGGAAATATTGACTGAGAGTGATTGATGACATCGCGTCTTGAATACTGACCGACGCGGTTTAACGTCGTTGGTTCGCTGGACGACCGACACTCTGGTAATATTATTCTTACCTGGTGTCTTTGTTGTAGGGTTCGACTTCGACCATATTCTTTATGGAAAATATGAAGCGTTCTAATGCAACCTGATCCCGGTCCTTGATGACTACCACGACTTTGTCGACATTCCCCTGACCACGTGTGAAGCCTTAGCTTAATTCACCCGGGCCAACAGGGCGGCAAAGACTCACCAGTACAAGTTCATCGGTGACAGCCTTGACGGCACCAGAGATATATTCATTAAGAGCGGGATGTCGCGACTGGAATACTGGCGTGTCATACTTCTTCCTTCTTACGAAAAGATCTGGGGGGTATATTTGGCGAACGTATAAAATGGTGTGAATGGCAACCTCGACTGAGGTGTTGTAAGGCGCTAACGCAGATGTCGGATCGGTGGTAACGCGTGCTTACTGAACTCTACAATGCCCTTGACAGTTTCTGGGCTGCGACTTTAGAACGTCGTTAAGCCCCAGTATCGAACAGTGCGTACGGTTAAATGTAAGAGAAGGCTCCGGCATAGCGAGCGCAGTTTCTGTGATCACTGGTTATTGGATAGTCAGTGGTCGGCGTTCAGTCGTGTCTGCATATTTGATCTGGTTGTGGTGCAACTCGAGCGAGGTCGATGCGGTAAATACAAAGAGGAGTTGATTCGATAGTTTCGAGTCAAAACGCGTAATCGAAACGCGTTGCTCGATCACGTGACTGGTGCCTCGCTCACTTACGCCTCGAACAATCCCTCGGATTTCTGGCCCAGGCATTTAAATTTACTGAGATCCAAGACCTAATGAAGCTGGCGTTTGAGAGGGAGGGAGACTGTAGATCGCTAACTATGCACGCAACAATGCGTTAGAAGCTCTTCGTTGTAAAAATCCAAATAGCTAAGACGCAAATTCCAACGGTGATTGACGGGGAGGGAAGGTACAATGAGCAGAAGATACAATCGTCCAAGAATCCCCTCATGATATTCTTGGGGAGGGGAGAAGCAGCTGGGTACAGCTGAACAAGTCATTCGAGAGCCTGAAATGCTCAGCGTGGGGCATCTATTACGTTGCTCAGGGGATAGATCACCTGGGAACGGACGCGATAATGAGTGTCCGGTCTACCTGCGATGGGCGCATCTGAAATATGCCGTGATCAGTTGGAGTAAGTCCACGACGGACGGCCAGAAGAAGAGCTTCAAGTTGACCGTTGCACGGTGGAGGCTGTCTGGAAACTTGTGGACTAAGATAAGCCTAATTTGGAAGTTTTCGATGACGAATGTACAAGTTTACGTGTATTTGGCGTATCGTGATTGGCTGCGTCGACTAATGCCGATGCCTATGTTTTGAGCTGAGTTGACGTTCTATGTCGACGTTTCTCTTGTTATAAACTCGCTCGGGTCTCTTTTTTCTTGTTCTTCTTGGTCTAACTTATATCTCTTTACAGGCCACGCTTTATTATCCTCGGATACTTCGGGGCACATTTTCGGTCGCCATGTCCGCTCCTTACGCCTTCGTGACTCTTTTGACTTCAGATTCCTATCTCCCAGGTGCACTTGCAATCGCAAGCGCCTTGCAAGACGTGCACCAGTCTCAGCCGACTGAGCAGAAAGTAAAATATGAGACTGTTTGCATAGTCACACCAGAGACCCTCGATGTCACCACCATCAGGCTCCTAAGGAGAGCCTTTGACGTAGTCATTGGTGTTGAAGTTATCGTTCAGCCAGACCCTGAAGGGCTGGCCTTGCTTGGTGAGTGCTAGTGATCGCCCGCTGTCTGCCCGTATCATTGTTCGCTATGTATGGATGTCATTGGTGCACCTCTGCCTGTGACTCCGCGGAGCATCAATTGAGCCGCCCCACGTGTGCTGTATTTGGTTCTCTCCCCGCACATGGGGTATGAGCTCCACGCAACGTTGTTTCCTGCTGCCTTATCACTCTCGATTACTTCTCAATCATATAAGCTCTCGGATCTGATGTTGCTTTCATTGTATCACAGGACGTCCGGACCTTGACACTGTCTTGACAAAATTACACGTATTCCGCCTCACGCAGTACTCCAAGGTAATATTCCTTGATGCGGACGTGCTTCCAGTCCGCCCTTTATCCCAGCTCTTCGGTCTGGACCATGAGTTCTCCGCTGTTCCAGACGTGGGATGGCCAGATATATTCAATTCTGGTGTGATGGTACTGTCTCCTGGCGAGGACAAGTTCAAAGAGCTTCAGGAGCTCCTCAAGACGCGAGGTAGCTGGGATGGCGGAGACCAAGGCGTCCTAAACGAGTGGAGGGGGAACAATTGGAACAGGCTCAGTTTCACGTACAACACAACGCCAACAGCTGCATATACGTGAGTCATAAATTAACCTTGCTGTTTTAATGGTCTGCTGACCTGATCGCTCTAGCTACGCACCTGCATATGAGCGTTTTGGGTCTCAAATATCCGCCATCCACTTTATAGGTCCTAATAAACCTTGGAACTCCATTCCCTATCGCGCACCAGGCTCCTCTGCTGCACAACCCACCAACATGGACGTGGAGTCCGCATCTACTGAAGCGCCTTCTATTCCACAACACGCATACAACTACGGCTCACTTGTTGATCGCTGGTATAACGTATACGATCGGCATTATCGATCGCAGGCCGGTTTATCCGACTCCGAGTTTGAAGTGCGCAAATACGCGTCTGCGTGGAATGAACAGAACCTCGCCGGGTCCGACTCCACGGGTGTCGTCACAGGAGCGCTTGGACTCGAGGACTTGCGTCGCTTGGCGCTCGAAGGTATGGGGTCTTTGGGCATGATATCGACTCATCGGGCGAATGAAGAGGGCGAGTACCGGAGCATGCCGTTAGAAGGGCGGTTTGATCTGATGCGCCCTCGGACACGTGCTGAAAGGAAGCACGATCAGTTGGCCAAAGAGTCTTCAAACTCGGCTCAGCCCGAGCCAACTCAGTCCCCAACCGAAACCTCCTATACATCTGAGGCAGCGCCGTCAACGCCTGTTGGACAGATCATATCGCTTCCATCCGGCTCTCCAGTCAGATGGGCGACATTACCTACACCAGGTGCCAACGAGCTTCCCTCTGCTCCTCATGCACGGATGATGTCACTTCCTCCTACGCCCCTCCATTATGTTCCTTCTCCATATGCGCCGGTTTCTACTACTCGCGAGACTGGAGCTCAAACCGGCTCACCCCAACCACTACGACAATCACCGGGTGGTAGGCCGTCGTCTCCACCTCTTCTTACTTGGAACCCTGCTCTCGACCCACCTCCAAAGAGCACCCCTCTATTCTCTGCCTTCCCAACTGACACGTATTTCCCCAATGTCTGGGATCGCTCCAGAAGAAGGTCTGGCGATCGGCCTCCTTCGTCCTCGGTGTCTACATCTTCCCTGTCTTCCGAAACGTCGGCCACCAGTACAGAGCCTGGCCCCTCCAAGCCAGAGAAAACACCTCATTCGCTCTTCAGTCCACCACCCGCGCCAGACATCCCAGAGATGCTGCTTCGCCAGGGTCACTATCGTAATGTGACTGGGGAGGAAGGAGGATTTCCCAGCCCCGATCGTGCCAAGGTGAAGCGTATCTTTCCATGGGAAGAACGTCCCCGTCATGCTCCAGGGCGAGTCTTTCCTGGCGAAGACGCACCACCCCCAGACAGCACCATCTTTTTGCAGTCCCCTCCAGTCGTTGTCTCCGCAACACCGGAGCGTAGACCTGCCGCTTTCCGTTCCCCGATGCCTTCGCCTTTAGCTGGGTTTCCTCCAACGCTTCAAAATAACAATCCATGGGATGGTGGATCTGGAATGCAGAAGTACGCGAAAAGGCTCGCTCGTCCTGCCCCTTCTCCTAGCCCTCTCGCTCCTGCGTTCGAGAACGCATCGAAGAGGCTTCTGGACAGGTCGGATACGAATAGCCATGATGGAGACGTGGAAGATGAGGTGGACTCTGAGGATGACGCATCGGCGAGGTCGAGATCGCGCAGCTCAAGCGTCGGGACGACGAAGCGGGTTGTGTGGTACCGCTCAATCGGTGTGCAGACGGATGTTCGAGAGGTTCAGGATGAGGGTGTGCAGGTTGCGACGTTGGTGGCTACAACCGACCTCGTGGAGAAGAAGGCTAGACCTCGGGTCATGAGCGTCAGCTTAAGGCGTCACTGGCCGCCGTCGACTGCTTCTAACGCTCTGCCACCTCTCATGGCATCAGACCTTATGCAAGGGGCTGGGTCGAGGACACCACGTTCTTCCGCTCTCTCAAAAGCAACCAATACGGAACTTACCTCTATGACGATGCGTGGCAGTCCTTCGAGGTTGCTATCGCCGCCCAAGCTAGAGTCTTCACGTGCATCATCGCCATCTGCTTCTCCTATCCGCCCTACATCAACAACGCCTAAACCAGGGAGAGCTGGCACCAACAGCCCTCCGTCCCCCTCCTCCAGACAGAGCCCCAGCGACACATCCGGGGCATCGCCCGTATCATCGGTGGGGCCCCATTCTCCTGCTGAAGGTCAGCCTCTCGTCCAAGGCCGCAGAGGATCCCGCGTGTGGGATCCCGCTCGTGGCGTCGACGTGTTTAAGCGAGGATCTGAAGAAGTCCTTGCCAAGTTTTTGAAGATGGGTTCCTGGGAGACCCACGGGTAATTGCATTTTGTATCACTACGACGTTCTCGGTTTCTCCTTCTCATGGACAACTGCATGTGTTGTGTGTTGATCATGGCTTTCTCTTTTATCTTTCCTTTCGGTCTTCGTTTAGTTCCATAGTATCAATCACGACCACGCGATACCCCTCCCCGTCCTCGTTTCGTTCCTCTACCATTCTTATAAGTTCTCACGTCTCTCCTCGCATTTACCTATAAATTTCTTCACTGCAATCCATAGCCCGGTCTCTCTGCATGTTGTCATTGGTACTCCACCCATTGTACGCTGTATCGTCGTCCGCAAATGGCAAAGCTCGTTCTTCTTACCGCCCCTTCCTGAAATGGCAAGTGTCGTCATTCGTAGTTTTAGTGCTGGAGCCCTGTCGTGGTGACGTCGTTGGAGGGGGTTTGGACTGCCTCTATACTCCTGCAACGAACATTTGGATGACGTCGGTTTGGGAGAGGGCGAGGTATATAATGCGTCGGGACCAGCGGTCAATCAAATACAATTTGATTTTCAAACAACCATGTCTAACACCGTAAACCAAGGCTCAACTCTCAACGTCGAGGAGGCTCGGGGAGCTGAGTAAGTATTAGACTTATTATATGTCGTTGGCGCGGGGCTAATCATGTCAATGTTCAGGCGCGTACGGCACGAGACCACCGCTGCTAACGCTCAAGCGGAGGCACCAACTTCCCAAGCAGCACACCAAGTTGAGGAGAATGCGGAGCAGGCGCAGGAAGCAGCGAAGAAAGCTGCTCAGGCAGCCCAGGTACGTTGCAAACGAGTTGTCGATTTTAAAGCCGGCGAAGTAATCTTGTTGACAGGGAATGGGCCCTGAGATGACAGGGGAGCCTTTGTCTAGTCTCGACGTTTTAAAGCGCGAAGCCGCTCAAAAGACAAACGCAGCGGTCGCCGAGGGGCAGAATGACGTTCACGAAGTTAAGGGGACTGGTG
>KN839841.1:272895-290561 GCA_000827185.1 Hydnomerulius pinastri MD-312 | reverse complement strand
CCGGTGCGATAACAGGATGGTGATGCGGTGCGACCCCAGACTATAATAGCTGCGACGTTACCTTTACCTCTCCTTCACTCACCAGTCTCTTCAACCCAAATACCCAACATCCGCTGCTATGGTGAGCGGAGCAACATATCCACTCAACATCGACTGATTCAAATATAGGATTCTTTCGTCAGCCTTGCGAAGTCTGCCTACGAGTCGTACTCGGAGTCTCAGTGTAAGACGGTTCAGCGTGTTTACCCTACCGATCGCGCTCACGATCAGAGTTGATACAGCCAACGTTCACAAGACCGGTGGGCAAGAATACAACTCTGGCGACAACGGACGGCAAGGCAGTGGAGTCCGGTGTGAGTGATTAGCATCGTTTCTGCATCCTCGATAGCCGTGATCCTGATGATCCCCGTCTTTCAGTCAACAAAGATGAGGTACTACAGAACGCTGGTGATGCCGACGACGATGAACAGCGCATGATCAAACACGCTGTTGATCACGTCCATAATAACCCGGTATGATGAACTTGTCAGGGTCGAACCACTAATCTCACAATGCCCCATCGTGCAGCAACAACACCACGAAGACCCGGAAAGCAGTGGCAACTTTGACCAGTACAAAGGCCTCATCACTAGTGTAAGATTCAAGTTACTTGACTTCAGCCAAGTCTGACTTGTTCTCTGCAGGTCATCTCCGGCGCGTCTGGATCGGGTGGAATGGACATTATGGGACTTTTGTCGGGCAACCCATCAGGTGGACTGCAGAACCAACTCATGGGTATGGTTGTGAAGAAGGCTGGAGAACAGTTCCTCCAGGGCGGGCTTGGCGGCGACAACAAGCAGGACGCGATGAATGGCGCAGCAATGGCTCTTACACAGGTTCTTTCTCAGAACAAGCTCTCTATGTTCCGCCAAGGCCTCAGCCTCCTCACGTAAAAAGTACGCGTTTAGATGGTGCCGCAACGCCGGCGATGGCAGTCTTGTGTAACTTGTAAACTAGGGTACGAGTCTGTAAGTCACGTTTGAGGAAGTAAAGATGGAATATAAAATCACCGTGAATTGATAGCTCGAGTATAGACCAGTCGTCTGATTGATTTTCGTCATGTGACAGAGTCGCGCATCGCGTTGGCGTTATGCTGAAGTTGTGCTGGTCAGCCACATACCAAGGATATTCGGTCTTCAAAACCACATCATTACTTACATAGAGAGATCCACAGCCTATCTTATACTATTTCACACAAGTCCTAATCAACACCGCATAATGCGTCCCACCTTCCGCTCAACTCGCACTGACCGTCGCGCCACAGCTCCCAAGTGCAAGGAGAACATCGATACTCAAGGCGCATCCGTGTCGGACAAAGCCAAATTGCATGAACATACCCAGAGAAACACATCTAGCAGGAAAGCAAGGCACCGCATGTCAATCGCCCAGTTGACAAGGCTTGAAGAGGTGTTCAAACAAGACACCCACCCCTCCCGACAGCGCAAGAAAGACGTTGCGGGCGAGTTGGGAATGTAGGCCCTTTTACAGCCGCCTCTACGCGATGGTTTGAGCGACGGTGACTGATCTGAACAAGCAGGGATTACAAGACCGTAACGATATGGTTCCAGAATAAGCGGCAGACGTCCAAACGGACCCAACCAGCGAAGACGCAGGAGGTCCCTACCCCATTACGGAGGAAGGACCTAAGGGCTTTGAACTGTACGCCAGACCGAGCGACGACGGATTCGTGCTTGCGGAGTGTCTCATCGCCATGCCACAATACGACGTTGGAGACACCGGAGCCGGAATCAAACCTAAAGAAACCTGTTTCGCAGATTGTGGGCAGAGTGAACGTCGTCGCGTCTAAGGCTATCATCAAGATCAAACCGCAGTTCCCATCCTTTAACGTGCTGAGATCCAAAGTAAAGGAAGGACCAGAGCTCGAGGACGCGAAGATCACAGTAGGAGACATCAGGGACCTTGAACGTGGCCATCCCTCGCCAATTACATCTGACAAGTCAGCCACACCGATAGCCGCTAGAAACGAAAGGCCAGGGGAAAAGGAGCAGTCTAAGGACCAAGTTGTTCACCGAAAGAGAATCAGAACGCTAGAATGGGCCTGTGAACGACACGCCAAGCGTCGAAGATCATCGAAAGACAAACTGGCATCTGACGATGAGGAAGGGTCGACGAGCGTATCCGACAAACAGCGCAACGATTCCGCGTTGTCTTTACTATCCCTCGCGTCATCTACGCGTCAGGGTCCTCCCAAAGATGTGATGAGGGGGGCGTCGCTGCTCCTTAGCTTCAAGCACTCTTTGCGCCGTGAGCAGAGTGCCTAGACGGTAGCCAAGCTGACTCTCTGCGGATGAACTGCCTTGGTCCTAGCGATGTTTCTGATCATACGACGACGAAATATATCTCACATTTATACCCTATCCCTTCCATCCCTAAAATCTGGATGGAAAAATGCAATAATGATTAGGCTACATTCGCAGCAGCGAAAAGGCTTGCGGGTACTGGATTGCGACGAACAAAGGTGCAAGCGGGAGGTTTTGCAACAGTGACCTATATAATAATAAAAGTGCTGAACAACAATATATTTGATTACTCCATATCCAAAATTTACCCCGGTACAGGTATGTGACTGCTGGGAAGACTTTGATATTGATCAACTGAGAGATGGTCTACTCCGTTTTCGGCCGGCTTTGGCGGGAACCGAGGGAGTGGATTGTTTTGGTGTGGAAGGCGGGGCGTCTGGCTGGAGGAGGGCTTTTTGTGGGGCTGGCGTGCGAGGGGTGGGCTTGGAGGGCTTTGTCGGAGACGCGGTAGCAGCTTTTGACGGGGCCGGAGCTTTCCCAGGTTGGTAGGGATACTCTGGAGAGTCTATAACCAAAGTGAGCACACGCGCCCCACGACTAGGAACATAATATTAGCATACCTGCGATCTGTTTGAACAGCGGGACGAAGACGTCCAGCACTGCATCCTTAGAGACCTCTGACCCTTTCATAAAGCCAGATTGATCCTCCGCTGGATCAACTGGCATATCATCGTCTGCCTCCAGGTGGCCGCCTTCAGTTTGCGCCTGCGCCTCATCATCCGTTGTCCGGAGTCTCAAGAAGCCATCAATCAGGGGCTCGAACAAGGTCTCCATTGGCGGCATAAGATGAGAAGGCGCGTCAAAGAAGCTCGCAGTCTCGCTGCTCTTCCAAGGCATCACAGCGCCGGACCCAGAAGCGACCTGGGCATCCCTCGTCGTATGCTGGTTCGACACATCAGTAAACGCAGATACGCCGAACATTTCCTCGAATAACGATCTTCGTGGTGCTACGGGGCCCTTTTGGAGTGCCTTGGTGGAGGTGCTCGAGTCTTCGGGGAGGGATATGTCATCGCCCATTATTATGACGCCGTATGTATGGGTGAGGGCTACGAGCGAGAAGGAGGCACTGTGTGGGGAGAGGGAGGGTTGGGGATACCATGCGATATTGAGGATGCCGAATGATAGGGTTTGTTCCATTTGGGGGGTTGGAGAGCAGGCGTGGAAGATGGTGGCTACGGAGCATGGAGCGCCTGAAGTGGGTGTGTGGATTGTGATGAAGGTATCTTGGTGGGGGTGCGGTACGAGCGCGTCGTACCGCCAGCTGTTTTTCACGTGCCATTGTACTAGTGCAGACAGCTCATGAGTAAGGCGTTAGGGTGTTGCTGTGAGAGGACATACCTGACTGCGAAACAACATCCCATACAACCAAGTCCACGCCGCCGATAACAGCAAGGTACCGCCCGCTTGGGCCGATGAAGTGTACTTGAGA
Source organism: Hydnomerulius pinastri MD-312 (assembly GCA_000827185.1). NCBI lineage: Eukaryota > Fungi > Basidiomycota > Agaricomycetes > Boletales > Leucogyrophana > Leucogyrophana pinastri. Next base: position 286,772 of record KN839841.1, on the reverse strand, counting down.
TGGTTCGCGGCACGCGTGACAAACGAATGACTGCTGAAGAGCATTGGTGTATGGATCATGCAGTACTACCGATGAGCCAATGGCAATGGCCAATAGTGACCCGTCTAGTGACCACGAGGCATGTCTAGGGATATCTGACTTGAGAGCGAAGCTCGATCTCGACGACCACGAAACTACGTACTCACGCGTCAAAAACCAGTACATGCACAGACTTGAACGATCAGCTCACCTTCCTCATTTCCCTTCTTGTCCTTCACACTCCGTATTCGCCACGCCTTGACACTCCCATCCTCTCCAGTCGTCACTACCTGCGCTGGATCCCCCCCACAAGGACTAAACGAAACAGAAGTGACCCTCCCCATCCCATGCGGTCTATCAATCCTCGTATTCAATATCCAAAACGCTGTCTTTTTATCCCAGAACCAGAACTTGAGATATATCTCGCCACGGAACGATTCGTCGCCTTCGCGCCGGTCGATGGTGGCCATCCAGACGCCGGTGGGGGAGATGATGGCTCGTTCGACGCGCGCGGGTTCGAGGATTTTTTCGTCGCGCCGGGAAACGCGGTTGGAGGGGGAGACTTCGAGTTCGGCGACGAGGGTGAAGGTGGAGGGGGAGTAGGTTTGGAGGGAGGAGGGGTGGGAGGAGGGTAGGATCAATGTTTCTGAGAGTGGGTGGACGGCGAGGGGAGTAGAGGATGAGGAAGGCACGGGGCCTGATACGCCGGGATCTGGCACAGTATAAGGTCACGTTTGTTGATGGAGCGAAGGAAAAGATGTGTGTACCTAGCTTTATCCGCGCGAATACCCTCGATAGCTTGAGGGTAGACGAGCTAACGAACGCGTGACTGGCATCTGCAAGTCCAAGTAGATACTCTTCCTCTGCTGCTCTTGGCGGGGAAACCACGATGTTTTTGATCGGCGAGCCAACTCGAGGAACGAACTCCCGTTTCCCAGAATGTAGTTGCCAGATAACCAAAACAGATTCCTCACCACCGCTCAGGAGGTATGCGCCATTAGTCGTGAATGCGACTGATGAAACGGCATGAGCATGCCAGTGAAGAGTCGAGGTCTGTGATTTCTTTTCTACGCCTACTACCTTCACGAGGTTCGGATCCAGACAGTACCATAGCCGCACAACACCCTTCGCATCGCCCGTTGCGAAATAATCCTCAGAGGGATGGACGGCGAAACACGTCAGGACTTCTGGAGAGACGAATTTCGTGAACCCGGACTTGAGAGCAGAGATCTGTGCGATGTATGCCTTGTGACCCGCAATCGCAATCAGTCGTTCGCCGCTAGCAGAAACCGCAAGTCCAGCTGTCGCTCGTGTTTTGCCGATCGGTATCACTTGGGATGGTTTTTGAGCTTTCATAGGGGTGCTGGGACCTTGAGTCTTGAGTGAGACGCGCAGGACTATACAGCTCTCCTCCTGTGCTTCGCTGCTCCGGCCTGGTTGGGAAGCATTTTGTGCTAAGAAGGGGGGTCAATGAAGTGGCCCTTGGCAGATGAGAGTTTTACTCACAAGTACCCTGGCTCTTCTTCTTCATCTTAGCCGCAGCAACGAAAACATGATCCTTGATTTTCTCATGCGTACACACGTGATGTATAGGCTGGTCAAGCCCAATAGTACGCAACAGCACGCCTTCGAGGAAATCCCAGATTTTGATAGTCCCGTCGAGCGACGCGGTGATTAGCTGGAACGAGTTTTGCGCGCTTAGCGTTGCGGAGGTAATGATATCGGAGTGGCCTTCGTCTTGGGATCGTGGTAATGTGGAGATGACCTTACCAGAGGCGGTCGAGTGGATCTTGATTCCTGAGCCTAGGATGGAGAAGAAGTGACTAGAAGGGGACGAGCAGTTTTGAGATCGCATCGCAGGAGTCAAGTGGTGCGGACGTACCTCCCGTCCTTGGTGAATATGGGCGGATGCGAACTCGTACTGGAATCAGTGAGCGAGGTCCAGTTCCATCGTCTTGGTGGTCCGTTTTGCGACTTGTTTGTCACGCCTGAACCCTGCCCATCTGTGAGCATGTCCCTCGCATGCTGCGATCCTTGAGTAACAGTAGTTTTGTCCTTGTCCTTGTCCTTTTTCTTCTTTTTACTAGCCTTCTTCACTGGAGGAGGTGACACGGACTGAGCAGGACTTGGTGGTAGTGGGATATCCTTGGGCTGCCGCTGAACCAAAGGAGTGTGATTTATGACCTTTACCGCGGCCATTCGAGCGTACAAAGCTACGAAATAATTTCGCAAAACGCTTCTCGTGCTCCCTGCAAGCCCGATCGCACAAGTGGCAAAAAAGTATTCAGCCACTTTTCTCGGCTTTCTCCGGGCGATCACTCAAAGGCCAAATGAGGGAAATCGCATTTTCTTGTTTTTCTTCTTCCTGTGTTCGCGTTCAAAATCAACGTTTAACAGCACGTTCCCAGGTGTTATCGTTGGACGTCCCTTTCTCCATATGCAAGGACCGAAGGCACTCGGGGCTTGCTTACAGGGAAGGGGATCCTGAACAAGGTCTATTCCAGTTTTAATTTCAGGTCCAAAACCTGCCGCCCGTCATTATAGCAATAACACGAACACAAGAACAGGGTGGTGGTAGGAGGCGCAAAGCTATGTAATACATAGAATAAAAATCCGGAAAAGCTACACGATTAATAGCGTCCAATCCGCCGCCGTGTGCTTGTACTGAAAGGTATAACGTCATGGAGGTATATGTCCTGCGTGAGTCCGTACCGGATGGATGAGACGACTGCAGTAGGTAGCAGAAGAAGGGCCTTGGTAGCGAATGACCGCGGCCAGGTGAATACAGTGACGGAAACGAAGCATCCATATCAGCTCAGCAGCCTTTGTAGCCCACGAATATGCGAACCGATCGACTCGGTGTTTGGAGGTCCTCCTCAGACGCGAACCGCCTCGCTTCGAGCATAGCCTGATACAACCTCTCCTCTTCCACAAGCTCAGCCTTCGAAAGCGGTTCTCGTGGAGGCACGGCCCATCCCAGTTCCGAAAGCGAACACCACAGTGATATTCGGGCTTGCATGTCCCTGTATGGCCAACCTCGTTAGCACCTCACCAGGCCCGACACAAGGGAAGACACAAAGACTCACCGCTTATACCGCTCAACCAACACCTCAAACTTCGCCCTACTCTCCAGCTCACTCAACTCCAAATCACTCTCCCATCCCAACTCCCTAAGCTCCCCCTGCCGATTCCTCATCCTATCCGCCAGCTCCTCCCACATCGACTCCTGACAAGCAAGCACACACTGGTAGCTCCAGTACAACTGCATCGCAAGCGAGCTTTCGTTCAGTTTATCGATCTCATCGAGCGGGATGAGGGATTGGGAGGAGGAAGTGCCCGTTGTGCTCTCGGCTGCGGACGAATCGACGGTGTAGAGCGGTCGTTTGGTGATACAGGCCGTTTTGGAGCTCGAACCTGGGATCGAGACGGAGGTGGGGGAGGTGGGGGAGTTACATTCTCCGGGACTGCTCGTGAGGTGGGTGGTTGTGTCCGAGACGGAGTAGCTTCGATCGAAGAGCGAAGAGGTCCCTGTAGAGGCGGAGTTACTCGTTCGTCGCGAGTCTGTCGAGGAGAAGGATACGGAGATGGGTCGTGGGGTTGGTGGGACGTCGGGAGAGGCTGTTGGCTGGGAGGATGTCTCTGATTTATCCGAGTCTCCGCCTAACAATAACGCGTTTGGGGGTAGAGGCTGAGGTAGGGCTTGTAGAGGTGGCAATGCAGGCATACGGAAATGGACAATAGGCGCAGAGATTACTTGTCGGAAATTCGAAGTGAAATGAATAGGGAGGATGGCTAACCGCAAATTCACCATGTCAGTGCACATCAGACCCCTCCCGTAGCGAATGACAACACTCACCAGTAGGACGTAAATTGATAAACCGATTCTCAAATACAGCATAATACAAACTCTCAAGCAACGCATGATCGTGCGCCGGCGGTTTCAAATCCGGCGAGAGAGGCGGTGGAGTCACAGCGCGGTGCTGTGATCCGTTCGGGTGGTGGATCGAGTCGGCACGCTTATTGCGTACGCGAAGGGGCGCTGTAAACCAGCTTGGGAGGGTAGGGAATATGATGTCTGTTTGGAATACCATGCCATGTGCATCAGTCGGCTGAGAGGAGCGTGCGATGGACGAAGACGTACCATGCTCGAGTACCTCGACTACACCACCTGGGCTCAACACACGATTGACCTCCTAAAGCCCGACGAAACGCATGAGCACACATCACCCAACGTATAAACCCAACAGAAAAACCTACCTCAAACAACACGCCCCACTACACCCCCGAAAGCAACAAAGTTCAATCATCAGCATCATCAAATATTTCGCCGCGAGCGCATGGTGGCGCACAACACAACACACACAACTCACCTTATTCTCGGGTATGCCCCGGCCAAGACTGTGCATATGCACATGGTCGAACTCGTCATCATCAAACGGGAGTTTCGTCGTCAAGCTGTCAGTTCATTTGAAGACGATGAATGAGCAAGCGGTGGTGATAGGGAGAGAGAGGGAGAAAACATGGATAAATTCAGTAATTGTTGATTTCCGGCTAGCCGCCGCCCGCCGACGCATGGGCGAGGGTTATGCGCTGGCATGCACACGGGCACGGGAAGGGAGGGAAGGGAAATAGGTACTCACAAGTTCCCGTGTACCCATGTTACGCGATTTGCGATCTCCTGGTCTAGAATAGCTAGAGGGACTTGGACGTCGACGAGGTCGAAGCCAACCTGGAAGGTGGCACGCAGCGGATGAGCGTCATTTCGATAGAGTCAGGATACGGAAGCACGTTCCACAGTCCAGAAGGGCGTGAAATGGAAGAGAATGAAGGGTAGGGAGAATGTACGTACGAACTCGCATTCTGGCCACTCCTTCGCAGCTTCGAGTATCCAAGTCCCGCCCTAGAAGAAGTACAACAGCGTCAGTCCATATCTCCCATTATGAATCCCGCGCCAAAGCCGTAAAGGTGTGAGGTAATGATCGTAAGATGTGCAAGACGGTGAAGATTATAAAGAGCATGGAGGAATTGAGAGACGAAGAGCGTATGCACGTACCCCGCATCCAAGATCGAGCGAGCGCGTTGGTGGGCCGTCCGTGAAAGGCACTACCGACACCGATTTCTTGACATGCATGACGAAGCTATGATCCATGCTCTCTCTACGCCACCGTAACCCCATCCCACACGACACGCAAACACACACCAGAACCATTCAGGTCAGCGCGCCCACGAAGAACAGTTAACAACACTCACAGTTCCAAAACCTGCCTATCATAACTTAGCGGATACGGGGCCTTCTCCGGATCGAACGAATGATGCCTATGTCCATGTTTATTCAGAAAATCCTTGTTCCTCGGTAGCACACGTCTTCCGCCCCCGAGGCTGCTTGTCGTGGACTCGAACGTCGGGCGGGGAGGAGCGGGCATGATGGGTGTGAATGGGGGAGCGGCGAGGAGGGTGTTGGACATGTCGAATGGGCGTGGGAGGGTGCGGGATATTGTATGGGTGGGTGTGATGGGTGGAAGGGGGGGGTTCGGGGGATTGAGAAGATGGAAGTAAGGGGGGTGATTTGGGAAGGGAAGTGTGATGGGATCCTTCTGGAACCCGGGTGATTGATTATGTTCGCCGGAGTGACCGCCGTCAGGCGAACGATGGAAGGGTGGGTGTGTGTTTATCTGTCTTCTGGGCCCTGGCTGGAGGTTACGAGGTTGTTACGCAGTGACGACGGATTTGCGGGGATGATGATTGGAGGGAGAGACGCAAGGTGCTTCCAAAACCCGCTTCTGCGCACTGTCGCACGTCGTCGTAGTCGTCGGGGCTTGCCACCAAGGAAACAGAAATCACCGCACGATGCACTAAGCTAAGCGTTTTTGACGCACGTCACCGAAGATAATGACCGTGTGGATGCGTGTGCAGAAAGCGGCAGCCCGAAAGACAGGGAATCAGAAAGGAGGACGACTCGAAAAAAAAACAAAGGGTCCAAACGTCGAGAGGTCAACGACAAATTATGAGAACGCAAAAGCGACTAGTAAGAAACTAAAAGATTCGTAGTACCGATTATAAACTTGAACTAATGAGATGAGAAGAACGAAATTTAGGTTTTAGAAGGACAAGTATCTGAGCGTGGGATCCAAGTGATGACGGGGGGCGTCGCTTCACGTTGTCGAATGGCGTCGTGGCAAGACCCTTTATGGCTTCGTCCCACACAGCGCACTGCGTTTCATCAGACTTTGGGGAACGTAGTGGGAGCATCTAGCGCGCACCGCGATTACATATGATACTGATGTATCAACCAACGCTTTGTCAACTGATGGTGATGCGGTGCCCAGTGTCCACGCTCTCATTCCAAGCCCCTTGTAGGGCTTTTGACGCTGGCTACGGAACGCCGTTCATAATACGCACTCACGTATGTCGCCCCGGCCGGGAACTTGTCTTGCAAAGGATAAAAATATACCCCCGTCTGAGCCGTCTCGCTGGCAGCTACTTGGCAGCTGCGTTCCTGGCGATCTAATCTTACGTATCGTCGACAGTTGCGGAGGATTGCTGGGCCAGGACTCAGACACGCACATTATGCGGTGATGCACGCGCACAACCGCATGAGTAGTGATGAAACGTTGTTGGGCGTCGCATCAGCTGGATGCTGATTCTGATATCAGATCACTGAGCTCTATCCACGTCCATTGAGTTCTGGCAGACAGGAACCTGAATGGGGATGGACTGAGCGTTCTATTTTCGATCGAAGGGCATGTTGACGACCTGGCAAGGCGACAAGGTGCTTTGGGTGTGATGCCATCACGTCCACCGCAAGCATAAGACACTGACTTACAAAGAGCTCTGTCCCTGATAACGCAGGAACAGCGTGGGTATGCATATTCTCTATCTAGAATTAAACGGGCCTTCCATAGTTTAACAGCAGTAGGGTAAACACCGACAAGCCATCAGAGTCAAGGGGAACCTATCACCCAATCCAGCGCACACAGCTCAATACCCCAACCCCGAGCGGAACATCCCAACCATAAGCCCTTTCGATTTGAGCAGTCTTGCGAACCAATCGCCAAGGGTGAAACCGCCGAAGAAGGGGAAATAGGCCATGCCTCCGTTCTGTCACGAGGGGAGGTCATCAGTATGAGCCACATAACCGGAGGCAGCGTCCGGCGCAAAAAACAAGGAACACCCCAAACTCACCCTCCCATTAGTAATCAAAATCATCTCCGGACTCCCCCCGTAGACCTTCAGGTTCCCTGCCTCTCCCCCTTGCAGCAAGCTCAAAATGTTAGCAACGATAACCCCCGCATGCCCCCTCGTCTTCGCCGCCTGTTTCTGTTCCGCCCACTCGATGATATCACCCGCTGCGAATATGGAGGGGTAGTTGACGAGTTGGAGGGTGGGGCGTACTTTGACGTAGCCAGACCCGGAGAGAGCGGAGGAGTCGAGGGAGGAGATGAAGGATGTGTTTGGCGAGGGGCCGCGGGCTGAAATCTAGGGGTACCAAGGTCAGCAGGAATGACGGCGTAAAGTGGGAAGGGTGGTACTAACGACTAGATCGGCGGTAGGTATCTGCGTCCCCGCACGCGTCGTAACGCCGATACTGCCCTCCTCGGGTATCTCATCGATGTACTCGCTGAAGAGAACCTCGATGCCGCGTGCGCGGACACGTTGTTCCATGCCGGTGCGGAGAGCATTGGAGTAGGTGCTGTTGAGGAGTTGTTTGTCGCCTTGGACGATTGTTACTTTTGTGTTCTGGGATTGGGGATCAGGAATGGGATAGAAGGAAGGGTGAGGAACGACTTACGGGATGTTCGTCCTTCAGTTCCCCAGCAAGTTCTGTATGGGGGGCATCAGCACTCCCAAGACACATGCATATCGAGTAAGACCACTCACCGATACCAACGGCACCACCACCAGCCAGAACAACGTGTTTTGCATTGGCAAACTTCTCTCGCCATGCGTTGACGTGAGGCAGGACGTCCTTCTCGTTTGCAGGGAGATTGAGGGGGCCATTCCATTTGGCTCCCGTCGCGAGAACCAGGATTTCATACTCAACGCGCTCTCCGCTCTCCAGAACGACTGCTCCGCTCTTCTCGCCCTCCTTTGCTTCGATGCTCTTCACGACGCCAACCTTGGTCTCGCCATTCCCGTTCTTGTAGAGCTTATCGAGAGGGACGAACGCTGTATCTTCAAGTTTCGAGGAGGGACTGACAACGAGACGCGCAGATGCGGGAAGGGAGATGGCGTATGAGCGGGAGCTGATGAGTATGAGGTTGTACTTTGCAGCGTCGAGTTTAGCGGAGAGAGCGGATGCGATGGAGGTTCCTGCAAAGCCTGCGCCGACGATGACGACGTTTTTCTTTTCGGACATGATTGTATTGATGGAGGTATATGTTCGGAGAATGTCTGTGTTTATTCCGTTGGTTTATTTCCATGTTGTCCTTTTTATCTGAAGCGACGTTCGCTTGCAACGAGGATAAGTCGCGATCTGTCCAACACAGCCACCTGTTAAAAATGCACATCGTAAACACGCTGACACTCCGGCTGACAAACACGCATTCATCTCCCCGTAGCGCTTACCAATCCTTCCTATTTTGGGGGTTGGGCTGATGCTGCTGTATGGAATCTCCAGGTGACCGGCAAACGATTTCGACGAAAGAGGGAGGACATGTCATCGATTTCATTGCAAGTAAGATCGGAGCACACTGACACCGCGCATTGCGCAATACCGGCGAGCAGCACCGTCCGTCATCGATTCAATTGATTCAGGCTCGTGTCAGCGATACCACTACGAAACACATTTGGTCACTAGTACCTGTACCGTACTGACCACCGCCCCCGCACAGTCATGCCAGGCCCCTCAGGCAAACAACGTAAAGCCCAACTCCAGCTCAAACGCGCCATCAAACGCGGAGATGCACCCAAGCCCGAGCCCCTCCCCGCCTCCAAACGGCACAGAAAACTCAGACGTTCGCCGAAACCCGGACACACGCTCGAGGCGAGGCAAGCTGCCGAGCAATCCGCGCATGCTGCGCGGAAGCTGCAGAGCGCGTTTGTGAAGCTTGATAAGGGGTTCTTGGAAGAGACGAGGAGGTTGGCTGGCGCTGTCGTTCTCAGGAGGCCGATTAATGGGAGGAAGGTGAGAGTCTTGAGGGAGGAATGGATGAGGCCTGTCCCTACGGGCCCCGCCGCACTGGGAGAAGGAGGAGAACTTGGTCAGCTGAGCATTCCGAAGAGGCCTAAATGGAAATACAAGATGACGAAGGCGGAGGTCGACGCGAATGAGCAGGGTCACTTTCGTAAATGGCTCGCGCAGCAGGATGCGATTGTTGAACGATGGCAGGGCGCGTTGAATTCGCGGCGCCCGCGGGTGGGCGATGCTGACGATCAAGCGTCGACTGCGGCACCTGACCCGGCTGGCCTCGTTGCCGTTCCAGGCGATGTGGATGATTCAGAACCGCGTGATATGCCTCATCCGCCTACGCATTTCGAGCGGAACCTCGAGGTTTGGAGGCAACTGTGAGTGCATGCCCTCGGTATTGCCTGATATACCGGGTCAACAAGGCTAATACATTGCGTCACTTCCCATATCATTATTCTGCTCACACCAGCTGGCGCGTAACGGAAATCTCCCAAATCCTCCTCGTCCTCCTCGACTCCCGCTGCCCACCCCTCCACCTCCCACCCTCCCTCGTCGCCTACCTCAATCTCCCCACCTCAGAGTCCTCACTTTCCCCCCCATCCAACCCACGGCGCAACCACCAAAAAGCCCACCAGATCCCCCGCACCATCCTCGTCCTCACCAAAGTCGACATCTCCGGGCCCTTGCGCACCGCAGCATGGACCTCCTTCCTCACCCGTGCCTACCCCTCCACGCCCGTCGTCCCCGTCGAGTCCTACGCCCCCGTCCCTGCGTCACATGACCCCGATACGCGGGCGCAGGGGCGGACGCGCTATGAGCCGTTCTTGGCCGGGGGGTTTAGGGAGAGGTTGGTTGGCGCGTTGAGGGAGGTGCATGCGGGGATGGTGGTGCCGCCGGCGTGGGTGCTGGAAAGGAGGAGGGGGAAGGATGGGGCGGAGGAGGGGGAGGCGGCGTGGAGGGAGAGGGTGGGGAGGTGGAGGCCTTCGGTGAGGAAAGAGGTGGATTGGGAGGGGGTTATGAAGGCGAGGGGGAAGATGGTTGGGAGGGCTGTTGGGGGGCCTGGGGTACCGAGGGGAAGTGGGGGTGAGGAGGTGGGTGAGAATGGGAAGGAGGAGGGAGAGGGGGAGGAAGGTGGTGGCGGCGAGGGAACAAGCAGCGAGGAAGAAGGCGATGGTGCAGAAGAGAACGAGAAGGCTGACGATGTACATGAATGGAAAGAGCCAGAGTTCTTAACTGTCGGATTGATCGGTACGCCCTTTCCTCCACCCCTCATACCCTTCGCACTCTAAACCCCACACAGGCCAACCCAACGTAGGCAAATCATCCCTCCTGAATGCACTATTTGGAACGACACGCGTACGTGCATCGCGCACACCCGGAAAGGTACGTACGAGCATCATCGTCATCACGCATAGCCGCACCCGCTATCCTACTTGCCGATCATGGCTGATCCTCGTACGTGCAGACCAAACACTTCCAAACCCTCTTCTGGACACACGACGTCCGTCTCGTCGACTGTCCAGGGCTCGTGATGCCATCGTTCGTGCCTATGGATATACAGGTGAGTCCCCGTGTGTGATGCAGCTCCTCTCGTAATCACAACACCACCAGGCCCTCTCAGGAGTCCTCCCCATATCCCGCATCTCCGCGATCCCCTTCTGCGTGCACCAGCTCTCTCAACTCCTCCCTCTCGAACGAATTTTGGGCCTGACGCATCCTTCGCTATCGACTTCGCCCGCGTTTGCGCTGTCTGCGTCGGGTGCTAACGCCGGGGTTGCGTCTACGTCTACCCCCGGATTTGATGACGGGCTGGCAGGGATGTCCACTTCTAAATCGACGTCCAAAGCCAAAGCCAAGCCACCGAGCGCCCCACCCCCGATCGAAGACAAGCGAACGTGGCGACCCGGCCAACGCCCGACGCCGACCCCAGACCGCACGGCACAGGACAACCAGCGGAGGTGGACAGCGAACGACATCATGACCGCCTACGCAGAGAAGAAGGGCTGGGTGACCGCGAAAGCGGGGAGACCGGATGTTCACCGGGCTGGGAATGCGAGTGAGTTGGTTTTGCTGTTCTTGGCCTTTTTTCTTCTTTCTTCTTTTGTTATCGGGGACTGGGAAAGCGTGGCTGATGTGAGGGTTTCTAGTTCTGAGATTGGTAGCGGAGGGAAAGATAGCGTGGGCGTTTTGGCCGCCTGGGAGTGGGAGCGATCGGGGTGGGGGCGCTGAGGAGGGAGATGGGATATGGGTCCAGGGCGGGGTTATGCAGCATGGATGGGACGAGTTCGAGGTTGATGATGATGCTGATGGAGACGAGGAGAGCGAGGGTGGGAGTGACGAGGATGAGAGCGATGAGGAGGAAGAGGAGAGCGATGAGGAGGAAGAGGAGAGCGATGAGGATACAAGAGTTAGAACTCGGGAGGAGAGTGATGGGGGGGAAGAGGATGAGAAGGCACTGACTGGCTCGAAGAGAAAGCTGGGGAGGTTCGGAGCATTGAGTATTGACGATGATTGAAGGAGAGAACACGCGTTGTGAGGAAACAGACTGTACGAATATTCAAGTGTATGTACATAGAGTGCGAGTGATACATTTTGCATATTGCCCATACTTGTGCCATAGAAAAACAACGATACCCTAGAGCCTCGTAGATGTCACAGATAATGTGTGGAGGGAAACACCTCCAGGGCGCTCCTCCAACACCTTCTCAAAGCGATAGAGCCATTGTCTATACTGCTGTTCGCCGATGACTGCGACAATCTCACCGGCATGGTCCGCAATGTCTTCTTCTGCTTCTGCCAAGATGTCGGGGTGGTCGGCAGCATGGTGTTTCTTGTAGAGTGCGTCGATCCAACGAACGACTATCTCCCTATAGGAGAGTGGTCTGACTGACCAGGGGAGCTTTGTATATATAGCTCGTCAGGCTATGATGATCGATGGAGGACATGGTACATCCACCGACTCGTAGTACGCCTCACGGACCTGCGAGTTGTATACCATTTTTGGTGGTGCATTGGTACTGGTATCATTGACCCCTGGGCCAGCGATTGAGTGAGCGGTCATGACTGAGGGCGATAGCGAATGCGTGTCAAGGTGGAAGCCACATGTGTTATGTGAGCGTCCAGTATTTGAGTGGACCAGAGTAGACCCCGGATGGGGGAGGGATAAACGAATGGAAACAGGAGGTGTTTGTGTCCCATTTAGGGGTAGCTTCTACCACGTGGTCCTGCTAACTCTCGTGCAACAAACCTGACGCTGTTACACATACGATGCTCAATTCATGGTTCGGTAGCAAGTCACGCCATTCTCAAACCACCCCCCAATCTCAACCTCCCGTATCCCTCGCCGATACCGAATCACAGTCTACCCTCGAGCCTCCACGTACCCCGGACACGGTAACGTCCTCACAGAGTGCTATACCCCTCGCTGAAGTCCACGCGCATATCAATGATCCAAGTGTCTATGCGCCTACTGCGAGCTTGAGCTTGACTCAACGCGCCCCCGACACGCTCAGGACATCTGATGAGCTGAGGTCCATCGAGCCAGCGCTGGAGGAGAAAGCGAAAATATCTACTACGGGCAGGAACGACAAGGCGGATGGAACACAGTCGCTCTTCACCCCGCACGATGCGATACTCGCAGAGGTATTCGGCCGGCCTGCCAACGAGCCTACCAACACCGACCTCAACACCACGTCACCACACTCACACCGCCCTCCGCCCGAAGCGTCCCTCATAACCACCTCCACCTCCCCTCTCCCTCCCTCAACTCAGACCGCACCCACTTCTTCCCTCCCCCCGGCGGCACCTCCAAACACGACAGGACCCTCAATAACCCTCTACGACCCCTTCTCAGGCTCTAAACTCGGCGAATACCATCCGACGACCGTGCTCCCAACGACCGGGGACCCGAAGCTCTGGACACACCTCGAGCGCGTATTGGAGCTGCAAGCCGAGGTTGCCGGTATGCACGCTGATATGGAGGGGGTTGGCGTTGCACGGGGCACAGGTGCGGGGAGGGGTGGAGAAGGTGTGGGGTTGGGGTTTGGAGTTGGGATTGGGGGCGCTGTGGGCGAGCCATCCGGAAAGGCAGGTCCGAGGAAAGGACGTATGAGGAGGGGGGAGACTATGCCTATCGGGGACGATGACGAGCCTGAACCTGTGACAGCAAGCGGGGGCGGAGGCACCACGGATACATCTACCGAGCATTCTGACGGGGATGAGGCAGATGACGAGGAGGAGGAGGAGGACATACATGGGTTTGGGAAGAGGAGGCGAGATGAGGAGTTCGCAAGGCTTGCGGAGCAGTTCGCCGAGAGGAAGGAGGCTATAGGCGGGATCATGAACAAAGTTCGTACATATTCTCGTCCACCATATTTTCTTCTCTATCCCAACACGAGTCACAAATGCTAACATCACCCCACCCCTGTCCAACTCAACAGCTCGACGACCTCTCACAAGCCCTTAAAACATTCCACGCACTTCCAACCCCAATCCTAAACCTCGCATCCACAGCTTCCCGCTCCAACACGATGTCTTCCACCGCCTCAAACACCTCACGGGGGTCTACGTCTTCCCCGCCTCCACATAGCTTGTATTTCGGACAGCCGGGGGCGGGGGCGCACGTCGGGATGCCGTTTGCGATTCCGGGGACAGTTTCGCCGCCCGGGACGTCCCCACCACCCAATCCATCACTCGCCTCCCCCGCCCCCTTCATCGCCCCACCAGTCCCTCC
>KN839841.1:186706-271712 GCA_000827185.1 Hydnomerulius pinastri MD-312 | reverse complement strand
CCCAGAGGGAAGTCAGAAGTTGTTGGGGACGTCCGGGTTTTGCGCGTGCGTGGCGGGGATGATGATGTTGGGATTTGGGGGTGGGGCGGGGGAGACGCTGCGATGGGAATGATAGGTTCCCCGGTGGGCGTGAATCGGACCCTCCGCGGGCTCCCGTCCCCATTGAGCACAGGATCCCGCGTGAGCTCCTCATCGCTCCCCGTGCCCTCCATCTCAGCACTCACCCACGCATTCCGCAGCTTGCTCCTCCCACCAGCCCCAGCCTCCGCCCGAGTAACAGGGTCGACAACCCTCTCATGCCAATTATTCACACTCTCCGTGCTCCCTCCCGCAATCCGGACCGGACCCGCGCTGGCACTCTCCCCATCCTCCAAACTGGGCGTCCGTGCAAGATCGAAACCAGGGGTAGCAGTCGTACTCCACCGCCCGGGGCTGAGAGCTTCGTCGTCGTGTTTGCCTTCCCCGAGAGAGCGGATCGGGATGGAGTTGGCGCGCGCGATGTCGGCGGAGGATATTTGGGGCGGTGGGCTTTGGCGTCTGGAGGAGCGGGATGAGGCGGGGCTTGTTGTTGTGGAGGTTGATGGGCCTGGGGGCGAGGCTTCGCGAGAGGCGGGTCTGGGGTAGCGCTCTGGGGAGGTGGAGGGTACGAAGGATGTGGATGGCTCGGAGGAGGGGATAGGAGGTAGAGTGAGCTCCGACTCCAGCTGGGAGCCCGCAGGTCCTGGAGTTGGTTGACGGCCTTCGCGGAAGGCCTTGGCGATGTCTGCCGCTTTCCATTTGGAATATTTAATCTTGGATTCTGTCTGTAAAGTTGTGAAGATCAGCTTATTGCTAGCGGAAGCTTGGTCATTAAAGAATGGCCCACCGATTCTGAGATGTCAGACTTTGGGAACACTCTGAGGACTTCGAAGAAGTTGGCAGCTGCAAGGAACTTCTTCGCCGTTGATCTGTCGAAATCCAGGTCAACATCCATCCATAGATCCACATCATTTGCCACCTAATAGGCTTAAACTCACTTCGACGCCTTCCCAGCCCTATCCTCATCATCCGCCATCTTAAACACCCTCAACGCGAAATTCTCGACGAACGCCGCACTGGCAGGCTCGCTATCGACTGCGTCATTAGGGCCTATCTCTTTCTTGAGCCGTTCAAGGGCATTGAGGAGGTTGAGGAGGAGATTGCGGGATCCGGTGTCTTGGGCTTTGATAGAGATGCCGACTTGTGCGGCGTAGTATGCACCTATGGGTTTGATGGTAGGTCAGTGGGTTGACGCAGGATACGCGAGATGTGAGGGTACGTACACCAGTAGGCGATTACGGGTTCACGGGTGACGAGTTCTTCGGCGCGTTGGAGGTAGGGTGCGATGGCTTTGAGACCAACAGAAACTGGGGGTAACCCAAGAGACATGATAGATGTCAATGATCAGGGACGCGTCTGAGGGTTCGAGTAAGATATATCTGAGAAGATGAAAGATACTGCAGTGGTGGTGGTCGGTCAGTAACCTTTGAATCTGTGTCTTTTATACTGGATACAGTACCACAGTGCAAAGCCAAGATTGGACTGGGGCTGCGGCGGTGGCAGGATAGCTTGGGTGGTAAGATTTGGCGCTCTGGTTTGTCAGGGCAAGGCGGAGCAGGCCTCGTTGCTCGCGCGAGGCCTCGTCGAAGGTGTGTTCAGACCCGAATTGTTACTTGTGGTTTGGGTTAGTGGATTTGCTATTTTTTCTCTTTACTATTAGGATTCAAAGTTGATCGGCCTTGTCAAAAGCGTCAAACAAAGTTGACTTCAATCAAATGAACAACTAGGCTTCTTGATGTGCGATATGAAGGAGCTATGTTGAGTCTTGTTGCGGTCGTGGAGATACTCCGTATCAACGAATAATGCTTGAAGCTGGAGTCAGGAGAACAACTTGGTGTCTGCCTCTCTCGGATGCGCTTGTGCCAGAACCCTGACTGACGTCAATCCTTCATTTCCCGCCAAACCAACTGGTTTATCAACACGCTCAACACAGCTCGCAAGGTTGTGACCCAACTACCCCATTATCACAACATACACACGCGATGGAGCTACTCGTATCGCGAGCACGTTGCATAAATAACGTACACTATAGACAGGAATCAGCATCTCCATCCACAGGCACTCTCGGAAGCGTGTAATAGCGCATCATATAACACCCGATCTCCACTGGAGCACTATGTGCGGGCTACCCCGGTTGCTGATCTTCATTCACAGGATGGGATGCCTCGAGGCATGGGCGCAGGCGTAAATTCTAGAATCGTGTATCATTTGGGCGTTTGGTCCGTCGGCGGACTCGCGGGTATGGTGTCCCGTGTCCTTAGACATCGGATGAATCCTGATTTTGCAGTGGAGCTGCTACAGCAAGATACGAGGGTGGCGCGAGGGTGGTTGAACTTGGCAAGGGCTCCGCTTTTCGAGCAGCCAAGATGGACAGCTTTTGGGTGTTGAAATCCTGTGCGCACCACTTGTACTCCTCGTCGCATGATTTCGTGTATTTTTTTTTTCGGCACGAGACCTGTTTAGTTTCCTGAAGGGATAAACTTCTTGGGCACGACTCAAAGAGGGGCTGAGGCAGCGTGTTCATGCAGAAAAAAAAACCACCATGATTTTACCCCTATAATGCGGTCACACAAAAATCCGCGGAGTCAAATCTGCAACGCATCTTGCTTCGTGGTCGTGGTGATTGACAGCTTGAACATCTATGATATGTTCTAGCGCATCACAACTGGAACCGGTTGTGAATGAAATGATCGGCGCGTACCCTAAAGAAAATTCATTTCTCCCGACCGCGACCTTGATCGTGACAGACCATTGCCAACCTGACCAACGGTCCACTTCACAATCAACGCCAACACCCCCAACATCATCATGACGTCCAGTTCAACAAACACGCGCCTTGTTCCAACCCTACAGCACCCACACACCTGCCAACCAGTACTCTGTGAAAATCCAGAAGGTGAACTGCCAGAAGGATGTCAGCGTTCCGAACGAAGCAGCAACAATCAGGTCTCGGGATCACCGGACACAGACCCTCCACACTCATCGCTCCCAACCTCTCTACCATCCCTTCCTCGACGCTCGTAGCCTCCTCCTCTTCCTCTTCCTTTACCACCTCCCTCCTCTCGGGTCCGTCCAATGCGTCCGGTACGCTTACCCTCACGGAGCCCCCGCATATCCCGCCCACTGATGCGGGGGATATGCCCGTCCCGAGCCTTCGCTCGATGTCGTCGATGCGTGGGCTGTTGTTGGCGGAGATGGGGGATTCGATGGTGGAGCTGGACGTTTTTGGGCGGCCGGGGGGGTCGGGGTATCGGGTTGGACAGAGGATTGAGGAAGGGTGGGTTACGCCGGGCGGGACTTCGATCGTAAGGAATAGGGTGAACGAGGAGTTCGAGATGGGGAAGGATGTGTGGAGGGAAGATGGGAGGGTCGATCCTGAACGGAAGGAAAAGGATAAAGGAAAAGGCATGATAAAGGGGAAGGGGAAGGGGAAAGCTAAACCCAACACCCCCGAAGTCGGCTTATCTGCAAGCGATACCCTCCTCCAGATCTCTGCTCCCCCGCATAGAAGCACCTCCGAACTGCGCACCCTCCTCGGCAACTCGTCTTCCCGTCTCAAACCCAACTCTTCTCTCATCCCCCGTACATCCCTCCGCAAAGCCGCCAGCACTGGAGACCTCCCAAACTGGCCGACGCTCGGCAGCGACTTCCCCGCCCTCCCTCTCGCGCTCGAAAAAGCTAAATCCCGCGCCCGCGTCGAAGTCGATATCGTCCTCGAGAGCGAAACTTGCGTCCAAGGCGGGTGGCTCAAAGGCCTCATCAAACTCCACATCCGTAAACCCACCAAAAAACAATCCCCGATGCTCCTCTCCAAAGGCAAAGTCCGCGTCGTAGGCTACGAGGCGATCCCGTACGAAAACACGCGGTGTACTTTCTATCAATGTACGGCGCTCCTTTCGGACGTCGCGCCTGCTTGGTCCAGTGTCTTCGCTGGGCCGAGTGATGGGGATGGGTGGGCGGAGGCGAAAGAGGGGGTACACGTGTTGCCGTTTGCGATGTTCCTACCCCTGGATGGGTCCTGCGGGACTGCGAAAGGGATACTGAGCATCCACTCAGGCGTAGCACTCAAATACGTCGCCATGGCCTCTATCAAACTGAAAGACCAAACCACCTCCGCTCAGTCCGTCGCACATTTCTATCGCTCGTGCGAAATCTGGCCCAGGCTCTCGATCGATGCGAACCTCTCCCCGGCTCCGAGACCCCTTGTGAGCGAAGCTGTGAAGAGCGTGTTCATGGGCGGGAACGGGAAGGTGAAGCTGAGCGTGAAGATGCATAGGTTGCATTGGGTCGCGGGGCAGCGATGCGTTGTCCATTTGCGCGTCGTGAACGAGTCGAAGAAGGTGGTGAAGAGCGCAGGGATTGCACTCGTGAGGACTACGACAGTGTTCAAGCCTACGGGCCGCGGGAAGGGCTCGAGGGGGGGCGATCCGGACCCGGATGCGTGCGAGACAACGACAATGAAGAAGGTGGTTGCTGCGAGTTTGTTGTTGATGGGGCAGAAGTCTGCCAAGGGACATGCGAGTGCGAAGGGATGGTGGACAGGAGTGAACGCTGGGGAGACGGCGGAGTTTGCGCACCATATCATCGTGCCGGTGAGTATCACCGTCTTTTGGGTGGGGAAGTCTAATACTGACAGAGGGCGGCAGACAGATGCATTGACTGTTGCTCGGGTGAGGCTGCTGGAGGTAGAGTATACCCTCAAAGTGAGCGTGACCACGGGAGGTCTGTCATCAGATGTACAAGTCATCCTCCCTATCCGAATCATCAATTTCCTTTCCCTGGATCCGCCCCCATCCTCGCCCCTCTCACAGCCACGAAAGAGAGTCCCCACCAGGCCCCAGCTTGGAACGCACGAGACGTGGTATCGCAAGTCCCGTACCAACATCGGGAGTATCGCCGAAACAGAGGAAACAGTCCCCGGTATGAAGTACTCCAGCACGGACATGACCGTAGTAGCACAGCCAAATGAGGAACTGGGGCCCAGCGCAACGTCGCGCTCCATTGTCTCCCACCACCACGCTCAATACTCAGGGCACGACGAGATCCAAGAAACAGGCAATATGAGCGCAGACTCAGCATCTATCTACCCACCCTCCGAATCCGCAGCAACAATTACCCAACAACGTACCTTACATGACTCGCAGTTCTTCAACGGGGCTGAATCTCTCGACGCGATCGACCGCGTTATCGGGTCTGATTCGCGGATACGCGACTTCGTCACAGGTCCAGGGTCGTTGACGACGTCAAGATCGGTAGGATCACATATGGGCCCTCGAGGACCACGCTCTGGATCTATGCCGGGGGTGCCTCTGCCGAGGACGATTGCTGCCCTCGACCCGCAGGCGGAGAGCACGCCCCCGAAGCGTGTCAAGTCGAACACGTTTGTCGATCGTGTACAGGAGAAGATGATGAGGGAGAAGGGTGCGGGTGAGGGTGAGGATGCCGTCAAGCCGTTCGTAGAGAGGCAGCCGGATAGGACGCGTGCGTCTTCGATGCTTGTTATGAGGGCTGGGGTGGATGGAAGAGAGGGGAGAGAAGGGAGGATGGGAAAGTCGAGGTCGGATATGTTGGGAACGCCGATTGCGCTCACGCCTGGTGCTAGATCTTCAGATCGGTTTGCTAGGGCGTAGTTGAAAGGGTTTTCCGGTTGTTCGTTCTGTGAATACGAGAAGTGTGGCGTTCGTGTCAGACGATTCGGAGCATTATCGCCCTCCGGTTATACATATATCAGGCTTGCGCCACATAATGTTACAAAAATCATAATACTGCAAATACATGGCTGAGTGACGACAGAGCAGCAAGCAAACTGTGACAAGTCCGACTCAACGTGAAGAGATAGCCCACGCTGTTTCATGCTACAGCCCTAGTACATCTCGAGACTCATTCCGTCATTGATCTCGTAGTCTCGAAGGGTAATGTGATCCTTATAGATAGTGTACCTGCACGAGAACACGAAGTTAGTAAAGGTACAGAACGGGCTGGGATCGGACAACGAGGGCCTGACCCCTAAGCCCCCAAAGCCGTCAAAAAGACTCACCATTTCTTCAGCTGAATCTTTCTATAATCTGTACCAGTTTGAGCAGCGATGAGTTTCTTGAGATCGCCGACTGTATCCTCAGGACTGCACTTGACACGGACTGCATTGAGGTGTGAGATCGAGGTGTCCCATCACTCAAGGGTTACTCTCACCTTTACGACCCAGACGATCGTTCGCAATGACCTATATAATTCATAGTTGATTAGCTATCTCCCCGTACGAACTTGCGCAAGAGTACTGGCCTCGATCAGCGCCATGACTGTTCTGGATGAGTGGTGCGAGTGACTTTCTGGTGTGACGCTCAGGCTCTGCATAATGTCACACGTGACAAACGCGTGACGTGCGCGTCTTTCCTCTCGGAGTGTGACATCTTCACCTCCATCCCGAGATGGCTGTTCCAACGCCGGTCAGAACAGGAACAGCAACACCAGGTCTTTATCGACCTTATATACCGCAGCCGCAAGCCCAGCGTGTGGGTCCAAATGTAACAGATGACTACGAACGTGAGTGGTGACTTTTATGTGGAAGCCTGAACTTGAACTTTGGTGTAGGATGGTATACGGAGGCTACTGCTAGTAATCGTATGGTGCTCTCCCTGCGCTCTACCATTAATGTCGAGATCGGATGGGCACTAGACAGGCTGCACAGACTGTGCACCAACGACCAGTTCATCCTAAAGAGCATACCAGGTCTCACCGATGCACTCTTCGAATGGCCCGAATGGTATGTCAGAGAAGGACACCTCGAAGCGGAGCAATATACCTTCTTCTCGTTGTCTGCAGACGCAGACAGGAAACGTAGACATGCCGTCGAGTCTCTCTTCATCCTGCGCAACTCCGCGACGAACGAACCGAACGCTCACGAGCTTGCTAATCATTGGCGGACGCAGCCTTTGTTATTCAACGCTCTCTGCAACCTCAACCCAGAGGCTGATGCAAATGTTGAATTCATCCTCAATGCCATTGAGCTTTTGCAATCTATCTCTCTGCGCGTCGTCCTTCCCCACCCTGGCTCTCGAGACAAGAGTCCCCTCCCAACTCTCTTGCAAATAGCAGGACACTCGTCAAATCGCTCTCTCATTGTTGCAGCGCTCACAGTCCTGGGCCAACTCTTCACCCAACCCTCGAACGTATCCCGCCTCGAAGCAGATTCCCCCGCACTATCAGCCTCCATACGATACCTCCCGCTATTTGTTGACAAACCTCTAGTCGAGGCGTCTCTGAACTATATGTATGCACATCTCTCGCATCCCCCGATGGCCAAGGCGTTCCTCCGCCATCCCTATATGCCGAGCACGCTCAAAGTGCTAGTGAGTTTGCTTCTGTCTGAGCAGGTAGAAGAAGTGGTTTCGGTGGATATCACGGGCCCTGTATGCACGGTACCTGCGATGACTATCGCAACACCAGATCATGACTTGACCAAGGAGGAGCTCGAGCAGTTGTTGCCTTTGCCGGAGCCCACGCGTTGCTATGAATGGTCTGTCAATTAACTTGAATATATGCATCGCACTCACACATTGCTGCAGGATGAAAACCATGTTCGTTGCAGAACCGGAAGGTGAACTCACCCAGGTTGACTTCTGGAATCTCTACAAAGACGCATTTACACCATACGTCGACCGCTATCTCGTACTCGTCGCCTCAGATGTCATCAAAAACGTGAACGTTGTGTTCCCACAAGCACAAGCTATGGTCCTCCCAGGCCCACCCCAGCGCTTCGTCGTCCGCGGGGTCGACAGACGAAAAGAAACGCAAGGCAGCCAACGGTTCAAATGCCAGTGGGACCGATCCCAATGTACCGCCTCGCCATTCAGTACAGCAGGCGAGCTATATGACCACCTCCTCCACCACATTTCCACCCTCCAAACCCCCGAAGCCCCCTGCCTTTGGTCCACCTGTCCTCTCCCCCCAACCCCAAAATCCAACCTCAGACCACACATCCTTACGCACCTCTCAAGTTCCCAACCTCCCGCCAAACACCCCTCGCAAGACGATACCGTCACGCTCTCGGTGGACACGGAGACCTACCCCCTGGCTGACCCGACTCAACGACCGCCCCCACCCCCGCGCAGCACGGTCCTGACGTACCGCCGTCCTATCGCCGATCCGCCCTCGACGTCGCTAACAGCACTCCTCATCATCCGCATCCTCTTCCGTACTTCGTTCGTCGCTACCGACATGGCTCCCCGGGCTGACGGCGATAGGTTCGGGTTCCCGGGTCTCGTGGAGGAAGACGAGGGGGATGAGGTTGGGGAAGATTGGGGAAGCGAGGTGGAGGGCGAGAGGAGGGGGCGGAGGGCGTTTGTGGGGGTTAGGAGGATAATGGAGGGCGTGAGGATGAGGGATGAGGTACTTGAGGGATGGATTGGGGAGATGGTTGATGCGGCCTACGAGGGGCTGCCGCAGTCGTAGTATGTAGACTCTAGAGGGCGGGTAATGGGTGAGAGGGCAGGTTACCAAAATTACAGGGGTGTTCCTGATGCTAGAACGCCGAGCGTTCTAGCATAGTACTGGTGGGCTGTGTGTATCGTAGTGTATTCTATCTCTTGTCCGCGAACACATCATACCAATTTTGCGAGTACTACCCACTGTCACCGATGCACAACTCCCGGACCTCAGGCTCGTGGAAGCCCAGCTCGAGATACGTGACAATCTTGAACAAGCTATTCCAGGCAAGTCTCTCTTCCCCGGTTTTGTAAGACAGACCCCTTCTCTAACTCAACGCGACATCGCGACATGTCCCATCATGATCACCCACGCATCCCGTTCCTCTGAATCCAGGGCCTCACTCCTTCTGAAATCTCACCAAATGACACAAGCCACCAGTTCTGGCGCGCATTCTTCGCGCTCGACATCGACCGAGCGTTCCTCGCCAAGTACTTAAACGCCTTACCGAAGGACGAGTGTTTGCATACGCACAAGGTTTGTTCTTATCGCCGTACCCCCCTCCTTCTGCCCAAGCAGTCCTGTATTCGAGTTCTAACTGGCCAGGGGATAGTAGGCTATCCTAAGCACGCTATTCACTACATGCGTCAACTTTGCCGGGGACCAGAGTCGGAGGAGGAGCGACGGAGATGAGGACAGTTCAGACTCGGATGATGTTGCGGCGAGGAGTCACGCGATCGAGACCCTCTCGATTGTGTTGCGGTGCGTCTTAGCGAAGAACCTGGCGGGATGGGAGGTCATGGAGATCTTTGCTGGGACAGTTAGTGAGAGTGATAGGGTGTTTATGGTGAGTTCATCTGACTCTCCGAGTCTGCCGCTCGTGCTTGGGCAAAGAACTTTGGGAAACCCGAGGCTGATGAGTGTTGGGGCTTTTAGGAATTCGTAGAGATGGTCGAGCAGGTTCTTGGGGATGACGGTGCCCCAGGTACGTACTTCTTCTCTTGCATACTGTCGACTTATAACTCAGCGAACTGTGCATGTTGTAGCGAACATACGGCATCAGGTTCTCCAGCTCGCAGTAATCTATACAGCTAGTATCAATCAGCTCAGCCCAGGCGCCTATCTCCTCCGGCGGGACCTCTTCCCATCCATATCCAAGCTCATAACATCCCCCTCAACCGAACGCTTCACCTTCGAGGCGACCCTCCTTCTCTCCCTCCTCGCCAACTTCCACAAATCCGACGCTGCGAAGCTCAACCCGTACCTCCAGCGTATACGGGACACGAATGATACGGAGCTTATGAGGAAGATTTGTTGGGCGGGGGGATTTGCTTGTGATGCTGGTGTTAAGTGAGTACGGGGTGCCAT
The DNA here is from genome assembly GCA_000827185.1 of Hydnomerulius pinastri MD-312. Lineage (NCBI taxonomy): Eukaryota > Fungi > Basidiomycota > Agaricomycetes > Boletales > Leucogyrophana > Leucogyrophana pinastri. The sequence continues at coordinate 261,845 of KN839841.1, read as the reverse complement.
GAAGGGAAGGGAAGGTAGTGCTGACCGATGACGACTTGGTTGCATGGCCGTGATTGGTAGAGCGTACCAAGAGATTTCAGATGATTCAATACCGACGTTTGCGAAGAGCGTTGGGACGCTTATCACTTCTCTGAGACCCGACCGCGCGTTGGCTTCGCAGCCTCTCGACCCACCCCGAGAGTTGTTCAAAAACCAGTACGTCTGCCTTCTCCCGCTCATCCGTCCATCTGACCAGAAACACCCCATGTAGACCCATAGAAGCCTGTGTCTCCCTCCTCCCACTTTTCGAATTCCTCTTCTTCAATCCCCTCTTCACGCAAACCTTCATGGACTCTGCCTCCCCTTCACATCACACAACGACTACGACAACGACAACGACACTAACCCGAAACCCACCTCTCCCCTATACCATCCTATCATTATCGTCCTATCTATTAACACACGCCACATCTTGTTCTTCCCCGCGTGCTATGACATACGCTAATCTCGCGATGAACATGCTGTTGGTCATGGCTGAGAACGCGAGGGTTATGGATGTGTTTTGTGGGGAGTCGGTGCAGGCTATCAGGCTTTGTCGGCAGGTGAGACCGTCACCCCTCCCCAGACTGAGCCCTGATCCCACTCAACCATACTCTCTCATGACACAGCGAATGCCACTGTTATCTCCACCGATGTCTACCCGACCACCTATCTGTGCGCTACTGGACTGTTGTATACTATGGCTCCGGCATAACCTGCACAAGCGCCTCGAGGTGTCCACGTATACGTGTGTTCATTTCCGTTTGTTCTCGTAAATTAACCCCTGAATATGCTGCAGAACGTGTATTTGGACGTGTCATCGCGTGATATGGTATCTGCAGAAAGTGCGGGTGCGATTAGGTATGTTTCGTTCTGAATTCTCGCACGTCAGACTCGTTGATTAGATTTTATCGTAGATTATGAGTGGCTTGAGCTTTGGAAAGCGGTTCTGGGGCTCCTCGCGTTCTTGGCGAGTAAGATAGATCATTTAACGACGACAGGGGGTATAGAGAGGTTACTTCAAGAAGTACGAGAGAGTCTCGTGACGATATGACCTAAACATGCTGAAAGTATTGACAGGCACTCCGTCTAATGGACTTTGCAATATCCAAAGCCGAAGCTCTTCTACCTACACCTGCGGATATCCACGTATTCATCGTACGTCAACACACTCACTTCTTGGCGTCAAAGCTGATGCATTCACGAAGTACGAGCTCGTGCGATCGTCGAACGTACTTCGGAAGCAAACGCTGCTTCTACAGGCTCTAGATCATCCAGGCTCAACAGACCGAAGGAAATCCCTCCGCTCCGACTCTGCCTCGAAATCACTCAAACACTTACTCTCAGTTGTCTCATATTATGAAGGCCAGATATCAGCTACCACCACACGTACCGCCAAAGATGCCCTTCGCGTTGTCGCCAAGCTTATCGAGAAAGACGGCTTGCATGGCGTGAGCGACAGCCATGACACAGAAGATCCTCCGTGAGTGCTTCCAAGCACTGATAATTTCACTCACCCAGCTGACCCTGCAATTGCGTCAGTAATCGAGCGGAAGATGTAATCGGGTTCATTCGCTACGGATGTACAGATGGCCTATCGCTGATGCCCTAGGACTCGGAAACCCACGGGAACACGTCTTCACGCCCCACGCACGGAGCAACAGCCTCAGGGATATAGTTGGAAATTGTATTGAAGTTGCAGTATTTGGGAGGTCGTTCTGACACCTGATTTCGAATGGGCATGGGCTTATTGCGGCATTCCGTTTCCGCGGGTCTCAGCCTCTTTTGGTAGGTCAGCGTAATGTAACGGCACAGGCTCCGTGTAATTATACGCCGCGGGCAACGTCGAGCTTGACGATGGTTTTGCTTGCGCTGAGCTGCCCTCCTGTTCTTTGCTGAACTTATGGGCGCCTGATTTGATCTCGGGGAGGAGGATTGCGGGGCCGTGCCTAAGTTGCACAGCTTGGAAAAGGTTAATTATTGAGATAACCGCGTGGGACCCGTTATCAGCGTGTCACTGCCAGAAAAGGCAAGTGAAAAAAGTTTTTTCACCTCCCTTTGAGGACGAGTGCAGCGTCCCCGAGCATGGAGGAGTGTATGAGCAACTACATCTTTCATGACCATCCACTACCATCTACAAGTCATTGTTATGCATCAGAGAAAGTCCTATAGATCGAATTTTTGTTCAGGAAAAGTGTTGGGGCGTATCCGAGATGACCTGCGGTGTTATCTACACGTTCCCAGAGGTCGATAAGCCCGCTACGAAAGCGTAATCGACTCGGTGAATGGAACCTGGCTCGGTGAATATCCACAAGTTACAACTTTTCTTCGACATCTCCTCTTTTCTTCTTTTTTTATCTCTCCCTTCTTTCCTTCATCAGCCATCCTTGGCTTGAGAGTCCCATCGACCAGCTATGACAGCCTTGCGTTCCGCATCTGCTCGTCTCGGGCAAACTGTCCTTTGGTCAGTTCCCAAGCGGACTCCGCTCTTGAGACGGTGTCTTGCAACGGCCAAGGCTCCAAGCACTCTCTTCGAGTCACTGGATACCTTCACCGATAGACATGTCGGTCCAGATGACAGCGAGACTGCTTTCATGCTCTCAAAGCTGGGTTATGACTCCATGGAGTCCTTCCTCACTGCGACCGTTCCGCCGAAAATCCGCATTGCGGACGTTGCTATCAGCGACGACTCCATCCCTGCCTTGAGTGAATCGGAACTCCAGGCTCGCGCGAAAGCACTGGGTCAGAAGAATCTCCAGTTCAAGAGCTATATCGGCATGGGGTACCATAACGCCGTCGTCCCTCCCGTCATCCTTCGGAATGTAAGTCATGCGCAGCTACGCCCTTCGGACCTGTTTCAAACGTTGAACTGTGCACACAGGTCATGGAGAACCCCGCCTGGTATACTCCGTACACACCGTACCAGCCAGAGATAGCTCAAGGTCAGAGGTCTCGCGACCACGGACGCTGTTTTCCCGGGGGCTAATTCTGTTTATAGGCCGGTTAGAGTCTCTAGTGAACTATCAGACGATGATCATGTCCATGACTGGTATGGATATTGCAAATGCGTCGCTTTTGGATGAGGCTACGGCTGCCGCCGAAGGCATGGTGATGGCCTATGTCAATTCCGGGCAAAAGAAGAAGACGTTCTTCGTCGATAAGGCGGTCCTTCCCCAGACCATCGCTGTCCTTCGAACTCGGGCCAAGGGCTTCGGCATCAACCTGGTTGTCGGCGACGCTGGCACTGTGCTCAATGACGATGCGCTGTCTGCTGATCTATCTGGAGTTTTACTTCAGTACCCTGACGTCAACGGTCAGATCACGGATTACACGCAGCTCGCCAAGGAGGTTCACGCCGCGGGTGCTTTGGTCGTCTGTGCAACGGATCTACTTGCGTTGACCCTCCTCACACCCCCGGGTGAATGGGGCGCCGATATCGTCTTGGGCAATTCCGCACGGTTCGGTGTTCCAGCGGGATACGGCGGTCCTCACGGCGCCTTCTTTGCTGTCACCGAGCACCTGAAACGGAAGATGCCTGGCCGGCTGATCGGTCGCAGCAAAGATACGATGGGCAACCCGGCATATAGACTAGCGCTGCAGAGTCAGTGACATCATGATAATCTAACCGGTCATCCAAATTACTTACTATTCTATTATTAGCTCGGGAACAGCACATCCGTCGCGAGAAGGCTACGAGCAATATCTGTACTAGTCAGGCTCTTCTGGCGAACATGGCAGCTATGTACGCCATCTATCACGGACCTGTCGGCCTTGCGCGCATCGCGAAGAAAGTACACTTCCTCACACAGCTCCTCAAGGCTAGCGTCGAGCGCCTCGGTTTCAAGGTCGTCAACGATGCTTACTTTGATACTCTCACCATCGACGTCTCTTCTGCATGCAAGAACGCCGAAGTCGTCCACGCCGCAGCTGCTCTGAAGTCCATCAACCTCAGGAGGGTAGACAGCACCCACGTCGGTATCACCGTCGACGAGTCTGTGTCAAAGGAGGACCTCGAAACCCTCACCAGCATCTTCGCCCTTGCTGCATCTGGGTCCAAGGACGTCCTTTCCACCGTCCCTCAGCCTACTGGCACTGCCATTCCTTCCTCTCTCGCCCGCACCTCCGAGTTCCTCCCACACCCGGTGTTCAACAAGCATCACTCCGAGACGGAGATGCTCCGCTATATCTTCCATCTCGCATCGAAGGATCTGTCGCTCGTTCATGCCATGATTCCCCTTGGCAGCTGCACGATGAAGCTCAACAGCACGTCGAGTATGATTCCACTCACGTGGCCCGAGTTTGGAGGTGTCCATCCTTTCGCACCCGCTGATCAAGTCGAGGGATACAAGCAGATTATCAAGGTTTGTGGAAAGTGTGGCGGAGAGTTGTTTGGGATGCTGATAATGCGAGCAGGAACTCGAGGCAGATCTTTGCAAGATCACTGGTTTCCACTCGTGTTCTGTGCAACCTAACTCTGGCGCAGCTGGCGAATATGCTGGGTTGACTGTTATCCGTGCATACCACGAGTCTCGCGGTGAAGGCCATCGTGATGTGTGCTTGATTCCTCTGAGCGCTCATGGTACCAACCCTGCTGTATGTTTCTCTGTTTTTTGTGCGAGCGATGAGCTGATGTTTGCGATGTAAGTCTGCGGTCATGGCCGGTTTGAAGGTCGTCGCTGTCAAGACCCATGCAGACGGAAATCTCGATCTTGCGGACCTCAAAGTCAAGGCCGAGAAACATAAGGACAACCTCGCTGCATTCATGGTGAGGACCACTATCCCACGTTCTTCATTTGGCATCGACTAACGCGCACTATTACCTCCAGATCACATACCCCTCAACATTTGGTGTCTTCGAGGATGGTGTCGCGGATGCTTGCAAGATCATCCATGATTATGGCGGACAGGTGTATTTGGACGGTGCGAACTTGAACGCTCAGGTTGGCCTGACGAACCCTGCTGTTTGTGGCGGTGATGTCTGCCATCTTAACCTGCACAAGACTTTCGCAATGTAAGCGTCCATTGTATGGTTTGATCTTGATCTGACCTAATTTTTCTCTTCCTAGTCCTCATGGAGGTGGTGGACCAGGTGTTGGGTAAGTTCGAGTTACGCTCCCACTGTTTCATGCCTCTGACGTCTCATCTCAACTCCAGGCCCATCTGTGTCGCCGAGCATCTTGCACCTTTCCTTCCTTCACACCCTCTAGTCGAAACCGGAGGAGCAAAGGGTATCGACGCAGTCTCCGCCGGGCCCTTCGGCAGCGCCTCCATTCTTCTCATCTCATGGGCCTACATCAAAATGCTTGGCGGCAACGGCCTCTCTGAATCAACGAACGTTGCTCTCCTCAACGCGAACTACATGGCGCAAAGACTGGCGGGTCACTACACCCTTCGGTTCAAGAACGCTAACGGACGCGTTGCGCATGAGCTGTTGATTGATCTTGCGGAGTTTGACAAGGCTGCAGGGCTGAAGGTGACGGATTTCGCGAAGAGGCTTCAGGTGTGTTTCCGTGTTTCTGCGGGTGCGTGTCATCGGCGACTGAGTCGGATCTTTGATTCGTAGGATTATGGGTTCCATCCACCAACCTGCTCTTGGCCCATCTCAACGTGTATGCTCATTGAGCCCACTGAATCAGAGACCCTCGAAGAGGTTGATAGGTATGTAGTTCCCTCGCGATCTCCCACGTACCCATCAAACTCACCCACAAAACACAGATTCTGCGACGCCATGATCCAAATCCGCAAGGAAGTTGATGACATCGTCTCGGGCAAACAACCCAAGGACAACAACGTGCTCAAGAACGCCCCTCATCCCCTTTCTGCCATCGTTCTGTCGGACAAGGAATGGAATCGGTGCGTTTTCATGATGTGGTGGTTGGTGCTGATGTTAAACTTTGGGACTAGTCCTTACTTGAGGGAAGAGGCTGCTTACCCTATGCCATGGCTCCGTGAAAAGAAGTTCTGGCCCACAGTTTCGCGCATTGACGACACCTACGGCGACCTCAACCTTATCGTGAGTCTTTGTCATGTCATGGCATGTTGGCTAGTTACTGAACCCCCGCTTCAGTGCGACTGCCCCTCGGTAGAGGAGTTAGCCTCATCCTAATCAACATACTTGTCCCCTTCGCATTTTTATCATCCTCCTAGACGTTTTCCTAGACGTTTTCCTCCTGGTCTGGTTACATAATGGGTTTCTACTCCTCTAGAACATTTGTCACGCGCGTAATGCTCAACCACAGCGCTCTGTACGTTTATACCATTAATACTGTATTTACTCCTCGCAAAAGCCCGATGACAATGACGATGTGATGACTATCATTCTATGAAACGTCCGCTAGATCTATGCATCTTCCACTGTTTCTGGTTTGATGATCAAACCCCCTCCGAGATCAGATGGCAAACTCTGCCACAGCTCTGGTAGATATCGCTGTAGGCGCATGGCAACTTCGTCCTGCTGGTTCGTCTTCGTTGCAAACGACAGGAGTAACCGAGCAGTCTCGTGGTTTGGCCGAACCTCCTTTTGATTCTTCCCCATCTCCAGACACACCGTCTTGACAGCGTCATTCAGCATTCCATTCCGACACATGCACTCCACGTAGGAGTTCCAGTTACCCTGATTGAGGAGGAACGACCGCTGGGATAGCTTTGCGAAGACCTGCTGGGCGAGGGGCCACGCGTGTGCGTACCCGCACGCGTCGAAGATGATCGAGACACTGGCGTGGTCGTAGGTCTCGCTGATGAGCAGCATTTCCCAGACTCTGTATGCTTCGACGAAGAGCCCGACGCGCTGGTACGCATCCATGAGCTGGTTCCAGAGCAGTGTATCGGGCGTTATGGAGGCATCGAGGGTGAGGTGGTCGTGCACCCTACGCACGGACTTTGCAAGTTGGTGAACTTGCGGGGTTGATGCGTCGTCTGCAAGTTGGGAGAGGCGTTTGAGGAGTGATGCGTATATGGGAGTGGTGATTTCGAGCCCGGATTGTCGCATGTCTTTGACGATCTCGAAGTAGTGGAATATCGGTGGGAGGGTGTGTTCTTCGTCGAAGGAGAGCCGGGAGAGTGTGTGGAGGATCCAGCGGTATCCTTTGATGCCGATATCTTTCGTGTTTTCTTTATCCTTCCCAACGACCCTCTTGTACGCTTTTAGAGCATCGTCGAAGCTGGTCGAACAGCGCATGGCCATTACGACTAGTGACGCGACAGCTACGTGCCCGTCTGCCTTGATACCTCGCGCTTCCATGTTCGCGAGAAGGTTGACAGCGAGCTGGGAGTACTTCTGGACGTCGACGGAATTCGCCATGGCGCGGAGGAGAGTACCGTACATGTAGGCGTCTGGGCCGTCAGAGCGTTGCCGGCCGAAAGCCTTGGGTGTGTCGGGTTTGGTCGATGAAGGTGGGTTGGCGTGGGCGAGTTCGCGGTATAGCTCTAAGGCTTGGTCTATGAGACTGTCGTTGGGACTTGTGAAGGCGGATTCGCAGAGAGCGGAAAGAAGAGGCTGAACTAGAGCAGCATCTAGTGTTACGCCGGATGACTGAGATTGTCGGTAGATAGAGTGAGCTCCTGGGAGATCACCCGCACGGACGGCATTGGTGACTATAACTGACCACTGGGTCGGACCGGCTTTCACCTGCAAAGCCTTCTCCGCGTACTCGAGATCCGTGACCTGACGACTGGAGCGTAGCATGATGGTAAGGGTATGAGGGGTTATTCTGTAACCTTCCCTCCGAAGCTCTTCGCAGAGTCTAACCGCCGAAGCTATCCCACATCTTTCAACCTCGTTCTCCAAGCTCTCCTCCCATTCTATCTGCATGGCGTTAGCCTTCACCACCCGTTTGCTGAACCGCCTTTCGAACTCTCCCTTGACCTCTGCAGCTTCTTCGGGCTGATTGATTTTCATGAACCCTTCGTGAAGCATGTCTGTGAGGCTTTCGTCATAGCGGAAGGAATAATTTTCTATCCGATCGAAGGCGCTGTAGAACTCGCTCACAGGTGCACCTGAGTTGAATAGCGCCCTAAAGAAGATCCTGAAGGTGCTATTATTGGGCTTGCGTCCGGAGTGAGCCATCCTTGACATGGCATGCCGTATCATTTTGGGCTGGCCTGTGTCAGCACAATAATCGAGGAACGCGTGCCAGTGCTCAAGGAACGGCCTGACGTTGCCTGGTTTCTCGTGCATCTGGCTTAGCCAGTTGAGTAGAGTCTGGGTGTTACCATGCTTCATCAATCCGCGAATGATATGGCTGTGAACGTCCGCATCCACATGAAGGCCACTGAGAGGCGTCAGGCTGCCGAGCATCCCCTCGATCAATGCCAGGTCCTGTTGTCGCGCTGAGGCGGCAAGCGTACCAAGAATACGCAGGGTCTCGTCTCGCGACAATGGGTGTTTATCTTGGATGGCTCCTGGCAGAGAGCTGAGCACTTGGTTCATGTGCGAGTGGATCGCGGCCAACTTGCTGGTCGGGTGTCGTGATGCGTCACCAAGGGCGTTGGTGGAGGCATGGGAGGGGTATGTATGTTTTGTATGCGTCGTTGTCAACCATCTCCGTATGTCTGGGTGGATAGTAGCCCGTTGTCTGGTTTTGCATGGAATTGTGCGGGCAGTGGTAGAACGGCGGACGCTGATTGCAAGACGTTCCAACTGAAAAGTTGCGCGACTAAGGGACATTCATGCGCGTCCCGAGGTCGTTTACACGTCCTGTACTTTCAAAACATAGGTAACATCGAGTTCAGTGGTTTATTATATGTTTTCTGCTTCACGGAGGCCATACCTTGATGCAATTATCACGGAGGAAAGTGTAGCTCAAGTGTCGTGGGAAACCTTGGTTATAAGACACGTCTGCTTGAACAGTGGCTCCCAAACATTCCCTTACACCCACCACCATGTCGGAAAAAATCAAAGAGTTCATGGACATTCCCCAACAGTTCGTTCGGGATGGGAACCAGGTTAGTAGCAGATATCTACCGTCTCAGGTCCTTTGCTAACAGATCGTTCTAGTTCATCACTCGCTGCACGAAGCCTTCGCAGAAAGGTATGCAAACCTGTCCGCTTCAACACCCCAGTTGCTAAACTATAGTGTCATAGAGTTCGCACAAATCTGCAGAGCAGTTGCCATCGGTTTCGCTGTCATGGGCTTCATCGGTTACTTTGTCAAGCTCATCCACATCCCAATGTAAGCATAGCACGCGTTTTTGCATCGTGTGACGCTAACACGTCATTCCTTCAGAAACAACATCCTAGTGTGCGTACCCTGGCAGTTACTGCGCTCGTTTGTTTTACTGACTTGCATGATACAGTGGAGGGGCATAGGATATTCTTCGTTAATCTGTTTTATCTCCTCTGGTGTCGTATACCACGAGCGTAGACTGACAATCGCTTGTATTACTCTCCTTCTCTGTCTCAACGGCGACTGCTGTTCTCGGTTATGCACACCACTTCACCTCGTCCGGAAGACCCATGGTATCAGGTGGACCACGCTCTTCATATGTCCGCGTCCGCGTGGTCTCCAATGGGCCAGTGAGCATACTTCAGGATCGAGACCTTGTTGTCCTGCGTTAATAGATACCAGTCGTTCACCACGTTTGCTTTCAAACTGGTGCTCTGGAGTTCCATGGTACTGTTGCAGATGATCCGGTAGGCGTCAATGGTGACATGGAGTCGAGTCTTTGAACCGGTCTAGCACTCGGTAATTCCAATGCCAGCGATGCTGTGGAGGGCTTTGGTTCACGTAGCCCTGTCGTCCATGACGATATTATATCCTGGAAGCTGGCGTCAGCTCACAACCCGGCTATCTCGGTGAACAAGACCAACCCTTTGCAAGCCGAACACTAGCAGGGACGTCAAGGGGACTGCCAACAGGTTTGAGCCATGAAACAGAAACAAGTGAGCCTACTCACGAGTTGCTGGGAGCATGTACGTCACCTTTGTCCATCTGTCGCTCAAGAAAAGTATAGCCGAACTGCACGTTCGAGTGTCAGTCACTTGAGACAATTCTGGCAACACGGGTAACTCACGTCAACGTGACCCATGAATAAAGACAAAAGAGGCCAACTCGAAAGTAGAGCGTGTTCGATGGCTTCCTAGCCACAAGTGGGAACGATTTCTTGACCTCTCTCCATTGACGGTAGTATTGGATTGATATAGTGGCTACTCATGGATCAGTATTCTGGGTACGTTTCACCAAGATGAAATGAACCTACCCTCAAAACAGAGAACGATGATCATGATTCCAGCACAGAACGATGGAACGACGAGTTCCCTGGATGTAATAGTGGTCAGCGGGTCTGCGCTGGGTATAACTGCGCATATGGAGGGCTCACAGATGCTTCACGTAGATTGTGCAATATAACCCGTTTGAGGGGTAGACTGACTGCGGTTGTGATATAGCGAGCTATAAGGATATAGGTTTCCAGCGTTTAGTGGAGTGAGTATAGCCTAGTATAGGTGGAGTGGTACCCCTGAACTCACTATACCAGCGCCGACCGAGAAGGCAATAAAAACCAGATATGGGGGCGCAACCATCTAGTGACACGTCAACGATGGGCGTTCGGGCAATGATGGTCACTTACCAGGAATAGATGCAGCGCCCGAGGAACCTTGTCAAGAATGGCACATTGCAAGTGCTGGATAGTTGTCCAGGTCTGCAATGCCCATGAAGCGGGTAAACAGTTAGCAAATGACATGTGCTTACTTGGACGACGACTGCTAGCCCAGCAACAACCGCCCTAGGAGCGACGACAAAGTTTTTAAGGCTGTTTCCGCGAATACGAAGAACACATACATTGGTGCAGCACCGTGTATCATGCTGGCTTGCACCATACAAACCGTGTGGTGCGGATTATCTTGGTTAGCACCACTATACAAGCTAAACAAACTTGAGTTATTCGGTGGACGCCACAAGTTCGGAATGGCCACGTACTACAAGCAATATATGATAGAATAGATGATCCAAGTGGTGCAAAGATTGATGAGAGTTGGATGCCAGGATAGTTTCTTGCAGGTCAAAGCGGTCAGGACAATGATAGGTAGCCCCACCTGACCACCGGTGATCAAGAGAGCGAGATAGACAGAGGTGAGGTGCTGGAGATCAGGAGGATGACCATGGGACGCTCCTGTCGACGCGTCGTGAGTAGACGACGTACATGAAGCAGAGCGCACGCACCAGACATAACTCGAAAACTTGAAGAGAGGCCTTCGAGTCAGTGACGAGAAGAGGCCCGGTTGGATGAAAGCAATGGCATAAGTACTCTGGAGAAGTGACTCCGACAATTAATAGATCGACCAGCGACGGAGGTTAGTGATCGGTGTGCGTGTAGTCTTATATCGCCGCGGCAGAGCTGTAGCCTCCAGGATATGATAAAGCACGAATGCAGTGTAGGGGGTATGTCTCCGAGGTTGCCATCGGTCAGGCCATTCTAAAGAACAACGCAAAACCCATTCAATCACCTCCTGAACGTTACGTACTTACCCCTCCAGTCACGACTCGAACAGCCGGCATCAGCACATCACGCATCATTCGCTGCACTGCTCAACAAGTTCATTTGTGGTCAAACAGGCCACCGATAATAAAGTTCACTCCCCGATCGGGCGGCCTGAGAACAGCGAACATCCGAAGATAAAGAAAGTGCATTTCGGTGTTTCGAACAGAGATAAATGGGATGTGGCGAGCGGTAAGATAACCGGACAACACGATGGTGCAACATGCTCCGTACACGCCTTTCCCCTGTCATCGGGCGTCAATGAGCAAAAGAGGAAATCGTGATGATGGCTGCGCAAGCTCGACAGCGGGAACAAACTGGACGTCCACCCCAGGCACGCCGTATGTGAGCAGTGCAGCCATTTTGTCGCCACTCTCCTTGGCAGGTTCCGCGGGCGAGACGGGCTCGAGGGGCAGGAGCGCCGATATGAGCATCTGTGTCCTTGCAAGGCACTCCAGCGCGTTTCGGTCTGGGTCATATTTAGATGGCTCGGACGGATTACCAAGCTAGGAGAAAAGCTCGAGTGTCAGCTAGGCATCCCACGGCGAAGATGGAAGCACCTACATATAGTCGCGCTTTGCCAATCGCCTTTTCGATCAAAGTTATCTCTGTAATTCTCCACTTTGAGGCGAGGCATCGTAGGAAAGTCAGATCATGAAGCACTTGAACGGCATCTAAAGAGATTCCGTCGTCGATTGCCCGGATGAACGCAGTTGTAAACTTTGCGATCACGGCTTGCGCTATGTTCGTCAGATGTGACGGATGATGGACCAAGCCTAGGCTATGTATTGAAGAAGAGAGCGAATATAGACATTCCATTACTGGTGGCGAAGGGTGTGCACTTGTGGGTCCTGAATCTTACATTCAGAAAGGGGATCGGTATAGGAGAAACAGTCGTACCGGGGGAACCCCTCCATGCCATCACGCTTTTGGTATAATTCGACACAACAATAGAGACGACATGTTCTTCCCAACATGTGATGATCCGTGCGAACAACGCATCCATCTTCTCTCGAAAGTCTGGGGGCACAGCTTAACGTGGCTGTTGGGAGTGGGGGTCAACATCTGAAACTCACCGGCAGCCACAGCTTGTTCGCACCCAATGTTCGGAACAAAGGAGGACGAGGTGGAGAACTCGATAGCGAGTCTGGCATGGAAGACGAGGTTTTGAATCGCCGTGTCGGTGTCTTCTTAAACATCAGACAAAGAACTGCATCCTGAGCTGGTCACTTACGGGGACTCGCCATGAGCTCCTCAGCGGACACGGTGAGGGCATCCATGACGTTGACACACAGCGCTTGAGCTTCTGGGCGATACGCCTCCGCTAACTCACTAATCAGATTGCTGTGGCGCCAAGGTGAGTATGAGAAGCACAACAGAATGATGAACTAAACATACCGGCTGTTTTGTCCGTCTGTTGACATTTTGGCCAGATCTTTCTGCACGGAAGCCGCAGCGTCTTCTAAGATTCTCAATGCGACATGTAACCGTGGCGTCCTCCCTTCAAGTTGCTGTGTAAGAGTTTCTTTATACGCCTGAAACGGCAATTCGAAGGAAGAAGGGCCACTGCCAGGTGGTGGTGGTGCGGGTACCGGTGGAGGACGGTAAAGACTGTGTAGGGGTGAAAATTCTGAAGAGTGTCAACATTGGGTTATTCACACACTTGCAGATAACTTCCACACCTTCCAAGTTATCGGATCCTGGGGAAGCAAGCTCTTGGACAAAGGCTTTTTCTGCGCGCAGCAGTGCCGCCTTCCATATGGACATGATCCGCTCGCTGGTAACTTCGTCCAAAATGCTGACGAGACTGGATAACTCGCTCGGCTCGAGGCCTGATTGCGATATCCACTTTCGCAAGGATGATCTTACTCTCCAGACTCCGCTGACTATATCCAGAGAAGAAAACCATTTGTCGAGGGTACCGCGGAGACTCGTCAACGACTGCTCGTACCAGTCACCAAGCTTCTCCCGCAAGAACTCCTGAGAGAGTGACGCCGACGCTGATGACAGGTCAACAAAAGGCTTGTATGATCGAATGCTTGGTGGCAATAGGGAGAAGTATGTCGATGAAGGAAGAGCAGCAAGGACTGTCTGAGTGTTCAGCAGAAGCTCTGTGGGGAGTGCAGATGCTGATGGCAATGGGGCATCTCCGCGCACATTCTCTAGTACTCGCTTTGCCAGAGGCGTCGTCGAGGAAGAAGCCCCGAATATCTCACGGGCGGTGATGACCGTCTGTGAGATAGCTTCAAGAGTAGTCTGCGTCGATGTTTTGACAGCGAGGGCTTTTGCCTTCGATGAAGGTTTTGGCGCGTTCATCGAGGGTTTTGCCCGTTCTGGTGGGTGCCCGTTCACCTGAATGGTTGGGGCGCCATTCCCATTTTGCTCAGGAAGTTCAGGGCCTTTAGAAAGCAGAGTGTTAAGAGCCCTTGTCCGGTGAGAAAGGTATATCGTCAAGGTATCCGTAAGTGGTCGTGATTCGAGAATGTGAAGGGTTAGGAGCGTGGCGCATGTCTCCTGAGGTTGGTCTCAGATGCTTCCCATACCGGTGAAGAAAACAACAGACCTCGTATGGCTTGTCAACTAGTCTCAGAGACAAGGTTGCTCGGTGTATGATCTGGGTGCGGAAATGCGATACCGTCTCCCATTGTCGCTGAATTAAGGGGAACTGCTCCTGTGGACCAGATAAACTTCACAACTTCCGATGGAGGTATAGCTGGAGAACCTACGAGGACATCGATACTCTGATTTATCCAACTCTCCTCATCCTGCGCATCGTCGCGTATTAACGCCCGATGAACAACGCGTGCTAGAAGGAACAACCAAGCAGCCTGGAAGTACTTTTCTCGTTCTATCAGTCGCCATAAGTGCTCTGGTGCGTCCAAAAGTAACTTGATGTGTGCAGAAAGAACTTGTAGCATCCGTAAATGCAAGTCTTGAATCCCAGTCGTCAGCATTTAGAATACACCGCATGCTCACATCCACTCACCCTCTTTGCCACCGTGTGAGATGCGACTGTGGACAGGAGGTTGTCGTTGCGATTGTATGGCATCCCTCGTCTCCTCCAGTGCTTCTTGAACGCGCTTCGCAGACGTGGCAATGGATATTATGGATGTCGAAGCTTGAAGTAGATCACGGTAGCGTTCCCTGCGCTTTCCAAGTACAGTCAAAGAGCGAGCTGCATTCCAGGGACCTTCACGCACCCAACCATGACACGAAGTTCCTCCTGCTTTGCCTCGGCATCGGCCCTGCACGCAAGATGGGTTAATGAATACACGAACACCGGCGAATGGCTCCGTACCGTAGTTGGATCTGCTTCGCCTTTACCTCTGCTATTGTGTGCTTCGTAAATAGTTCGTCCGGGTCGATTTCCGTGATGCCATCTTGTGGTCTTGCAGAAACGATGCTGCCAGTTTGCGAGACCGAGCGTAGTAGTTTACCTCCGGAGGACGGTGACAACGCGACCGTTGCGCTCGAGGGCCGCCAGTTGTCTCCGAGGCCTTTCAAAGATCCCAGCGACACTACAGATACCGTCGACGGTCGCCGAGTCATGCAACGTTCTGGCAAGCAAGGAAGTAGATCAAGACACCTCGGTTAAGTTGCTCAACGTTGTCGTACTTTCACGCTTTTACTTTCAACTTTCAAGTTATTACTCCAAGCACACTCAAACCTCGAAATGTGGATTACGTAAACACGCTGTGTTTTGCGATGAAGGTTGGGTACTACGAATACGTGAACAAATGACAGGAGAACAAGCAAAGAGGTGATGATGAGATGGAGCTCCGTGGAGATTATCTGCAAGGCGTTGTATATGCAATACACTATCGACTCTCGCTGTCGCTTCCTGTATCTGCGACGTCCATTTCTGCTGGACTGGCTTTTCGGTCTACTGTGGGGAGAGTGGGTGTGGAGGCGGAAGGGCGCGATTGATGTGGGGTCGACGGTCCATTCTGGACGACGGGTGAGTTGGTGGCTGAGTTGGCTAGCCGTTGGTCGAGTGCTTTCAGGGCCAGTGCGCTAGAATCGGAAGTTAGACGCGTGATCAACCCTTGACGACCTATGTCATGTACTTACCGTCTCCGTTCAGCCTCAGCTCGAGCACCGCCAGGAAGTTGGCTGTACCCAGCCTCGACGTCATGGGGTACAGACGTAGGAATTAGATGGAATCGCGAGGCGACTTTATGAACGATATTACCAAGAGCCGATAATGGGGTGCTAGTGGATTACATGTCAGAGTGTGATTTACGTAGATATGCGACTAAAGGCTTACTGGAGAAAGGGAGGGAACCAGGCTGTAAGAGCAAATGTCTCGCTCCGATCTCCATACGTGACCGCACCGCTGACTGTGTCGGTGGTGTTGCGCTTATAGAAGCGCAGGTATATCCACGACACAAACCAGCCGAACTGAATGACGATATACGGGCATTGGAAACCTATGAACGTCATAACGGTGGAGAACGTCAAATATGCCATTGGTAGGGTCTGCTCATACAGTCAACATGACGAATTCTGTAGCGCAGAGAATTGTAATACCTTGACACGAGCTCTGAAGAAGCCGAAAATTTGCACCTGATGCTCAGGTATCACTTGCGTGAAGGCAACCAACACACTTGTGAAAAGTGCCATTTGACCATGGTACTGCATACCATACCTAAAGGAGTGAGTGAGCACACGAGGAGCAGATATCTGCCAATGGTCTTCTCACAAGAATAGATCTGCGTTTCTTGTTGCCATGAATTCAATCCAGTTGAAGGCGAACGCGATGATGTTTGGCGCCGTCACACAGACGACAATAAACTTCAAGGTCTCCACAGCACCCCATAGACGTTCAAAATACCGTAACGATGCTGGTATTACAGCCATCGTCACGAGAAGCTAGTCCACCGTCAGAGCTCCATTCAACGTTTTATCCATCACTGACCCACCTCAATGATGCTAATTTCCACCAGAGCAGATGTTGCAAACGTCCATGGATAGAATAGACTGGATCCTGGCACGAGGGTTAAATATGGTATGTACGTCGTTCCGGTTGTCCACCAGATCCAGAGGTACAGACATGAACCGGCAAGGGTTGCAGCTGTGAAACCGCGCGTCACTGGCGGTATTGAGCTGAGATATTGTAATGGTGTCGAGAGAATGGCCATTTTGACGACTCCGAGACTAGTGAAACATAAACAAGTTTCACAGAGGTACTTTAGACAATCGAAGCCCAGTGCCCCGATATGAAGCGCGAGTTAACGGAACCAGCAAAGTCAAGGACGGTAACCTTGGACTTTGGTTTGCACTGCGGCTTGTAATAGACGCCAAACACGCGGTGAATTTGTTCGTGTTTACTTTGCAAGGCGGAAGGGTTGCTTTACGTCAGCAGACCCTCTTTGCTTCACTCCGTCATCTGCTTTGGCAGCACTGGCGTCGATATGGCGGACTACGACTTCCGCCCAGGCGGCTCCATAAAGCTTAAGGGAGGGGTTGCGGAGGGAGGCATTGTCAAAAAGTATGTTCATCTGATTTTTTTTATCGGTCAGTATAATATTCAGATAATCAGGAAGAAGAAGTCAAAGTTGAAATCAAAAGTCGACAACGGAAAGGAACGCGAGCGCGAACGCGAACGAGTGAAAGAGCTCATGTTTAGCGAGGACGTCGATCCTACTCCGGGCTCAGCATCTGGCAGCAATCGCGGCTCTCCTTCTCTATCCGGAAGTAATGACAGGAAAACGGATGCGGAGAGGCGCTTCGAGGAAGTACAGCGGCGAAGAGTGAGATTGTGGTTTATCATACTTATTCGTCAATCACTCATCGGAACATCAGCTTGCGGATAGAGTAGCCAAAATGGCACACAGAACCCACAAGGATCGCGTCAACGAATTGAATGCGAAACTTGAGTCGCTCAGTGAGCACCACGACATTCCGAAGGTATGTTCTGTGGAAGTTTGGGGTCCGTGCAGACTCTCACGGCGTTATCCTAGGTCGGACCAGGATAAAACTCGCGCAAATCGCGTCGAGCGCCACGCTGTTTTAAGGGGCTTTGTTCTACGCTGCTGTATCTTGTAACATGCTGTGGCGGCTTTTCTGTGCTATATCTTTCTTACGGCTGTTCTTGTACTTACTTATTACTCGAAAATACATGTAAGATATACGGAAAGTACCAGGGGTGTCACTTATTGTGAAATATTTGTTGCGCTGGCTTTGATATAAGTAGTTACGGATGAACGGCTCATAAGTCCGTGACCACTCTTGACCCTTTTCCTTCACCTCCACTTCGCTGCATCATGTCTGCTGCACAGCAGGCCGAAAAGAAAGGGCACGTCTGCCCGCCCTCAGATGCTAAACATCCTTCAGATAGATGGGAGTCACTGTTTGTATACTCCTTTATTTGCAAGTTCACGAATCTGCGCTCCAAGGTGGAGGGCCTGGAGACACCGATGGAGTGAGTACACAACCACTTTACGTGCACTTGGTTTGGCTTGCCATAACACGCGATTTCACCCGATGGCAGCTTCGAGAACGCCCTCTTGATGCCTGGGCCAGATCCCATACTTTCAAAGATACTTCAGCAGTTCATACTAAATCTGCGTCCCCAAACGCGTAATCTGAGGTGAGTACATGTTGCCACAGCTCCTGTAGGCATGGGGAACGTTTAACCGCTGTCGGGGTCTTGCTAGTGTGGATCAAATCTCCTCCACTCTCTCAAGTGTCCTCGCCGACGCCTTCAAGGGATCGGAGAGAACCGTTTTCTGGGATGACGACCTCAATGCCAACGTGGACCCATTCGCTAATTTAGCGGGCGGGATATTTACCGCTGACTGGGACCTAAAAGTGGGTTGATTATCGTAATGCCGCTAAATACCCCTAAAGCGCGTGACTGTTTCTTCAAAACAGCTCAAAGTTCTGCGTCAACTGGCGGAATTGCAGCTCGCTCACTCTGCAGAAATAAAGAACACAATCGATCGCGCTTGGGGCGTGATGCAAAACAAGCATAAGAAAAAAGACCCCGTAAATGCCCCTCCAGACGCATCTGATGCCAAGAGCCAGGAAAACCTACAGCTCGTTCCCCTCGGACAAGACTGTTCACGGAAGCGCTACTGGATTGCGGATGGTCCGTGTGTCTTTCATTTCGTTGTCCTCGCCCCACTTCGTATTTGTGTGTATTTGGTGCGAGGCCGCATTTTTTGGGCCCTATGTTATCCGGGGTTAGCCGTCCTGCGTGGAGTTTCCGCTGACTGCCCTTCTGATCTATCTTAGATTCACCGCGGATATATGTGTCGACCAACCCATGGAAAATCACAGCGACATTCCAGACCGCCTCCTCGACGCGGGAGGAGTACCTCGCTATTATCGAAAATCTGAAGGCCACTGCCCCTAAGAGCAACAAGAAAAACAAGATAGAGCAGGCCCACGTCGCTTTGATACAAGCACTCGAAAGCCGAGTTGAAATTATTGACACTGAATTAGCGGTAAGTTGATCTCCGCGACCTCACAGTAGTTAGCCAAGAGTAGATAGTAGACGGACCCGTGTGAGCTATTCGCTGACTCGGTGTACAGCGTGTCCAAAGGGTCCGCCGGAAGATTGAACAGAAGCAGATCCTCATGGCTCAGGCTGAGATCAGGGAGACACGGACACGACGCCAGACACGGCGTCCGGACTACGTGTACAATGACGTTGAGAGCGGCGAGGCAAGTCACTTACCCCAGGATCATATCAACCTCGTTGCTAATTTGATGGTTCTGATCTAAGGATGACGCTGATGAATACAAGTTCGAGGACGAGAATGAAGAAGAAGATGCATTCGACCAAGACGATTTCCTTAATCTCCGCCCAGAGAGGCGAAGTGGACGTCGAACTTCTGGCGTGCCTGCACAACGCCGATCTACGAGGGCCGCAAAAGGCAAACGTGCCTCGCCTGAATTTTCGGTGAACGAGTGGAGAGGTGAAAGACGTTCCAGTCGTCTAGGAGGGTCAGAGGATGCGTGTTCTGACCGCCCGCCGAAACGTGCACGGACGGAGGAGAGCACATCAAGCTCTGGGTCATTAGGCTGGCCTGCCGCAGCGCCCGCCCCTTCTAACGGCAACTCAAAGCCTAAAACGAACGGTGCCGCCGCAATAAAACCTACCGAGATCGCAATGGAACAAGTTGGTGGCAAGAAGAAAAGCAAGTTCTGGTTTTACGCTGTCGAGCCTATCCTCGCGCCTGCTGGTGTCGGAGCATCACATGCACCCGGTAGCACAGCTTCGGCCACCGCAAACTGGCAGAGTCACAACGGAGATACCGGCCCTTCCGGCACCAGTAACGGTGGACCCTCAGAACACGGAGCTGGCGAAGGTATGGAAGTCGATAGACGTATGGAAGGCAGCCTCTCTCCGCTGCCAGAGGGAGTGAAGGATCTGACTGGTTTCTGATGATTTTATTTACTTCCTTCTGCTTTTCCCGCCTCAGCATTTTTTCTTTTCTCTTCAAGATCACAGTTCATAATCCATTCATACCACTCATTAGCATTGGTTTAAGCATAGTCTACTCATCTCATTTATTTCCGACAGCTCTACCGTATTATCGATATCAGGCTCTTTGAATGATGATAAGCAAGTGCTAATTTATTTCCTGGAGGGATCGGCCCCATCGATTGTTTGATATCGATATAGAAAGATCACCTGTGATCGGGCGACAAAACCGACTGCGCGTTTTTTTGGCTGAATCAGTCGAGGAGACGATAAAGTGATATCAGGCGCGAATTTGAGGAGATTTAATTTTGTCATTGGAACTTCGAATGTTGGGCACACCTGATGCTTGTGGCGAGATTTTCCCGAATCCCAATGGGTCGTTTTTGGTTGGTGCGTTATGTAAAGCCGGGTGCAATTGACGGGTGACGGTGCAGTAGCGCTGGAAATTCTTGATACGCTTCCTTCTCTTGGTCCACGGCTTGCTAGGTCTTAATGATTGCCCGACTTGCGGAGAATGCTCTGCACAAGATTTCTAGACCTGCATGCAGGTTTCGTGGCTGTCTTCGCGCCCAGAAGGTCCTCCGAACATACCGCCGGGCGTCTACCTTGGTGACAATACCTGCCTCGTCCGGTGACTCTGAGCTTGTGTCTCTCTTCGATCAGCCACAGAACGGCAAACCATCACGGCCCTTATCAGTGTCTGGTATCTTCCAGCACCCAGAACTGACGACCCCTGCTGCGTTTCACGCTCTGACCGACTCTACTCTCGTGCGTGCTCAACTGCTGACGGAACGCATTCTACGGGCCCGTGAATCACGGAGCGAATTGTTCAAGGTAGTCAAGAACCTTGATAGGCTCAGCGACTTACTTTGCGGAGTTATCGACCTTGCAGAGCTTCTCCGAAGTGCGCACCCAGATCCACAGTGGGTTAAGTGCGCCAACGACAGCTATGAGGGGCTTTGCGAATATATGAACATGCTCAATACGAATGTCGGATTATACGAGGCGAGTTGTCTGTCCTCACTCTGTAGCTACTGTTAATGCCGGCCCAGATTCTACACACTGTTCTTCATGACCCCGAAATTGTCAAGTCACTCAGCCAAGAGGCCCACCAAACTGCATTGATCTTCTGGCGTGACTTCGAGAGGTCCGCTATTAAACTGCCTCCAGAGCAACGAGACAAATTCGTCTCGCTATCCTCTGAAATTCTCACTCTCGGCCACGAATTCGTCCAGCAGGCTTCTGCAGGACGACCACCAGCGATAGTCGCGCCGTCGGAATTAGAGGGTCTGAAAGACCAGGGGATGGGTACTAGGCTTCGCCGTCAGGCCTGGTCTACTCAGAGAGATCTTCTTGTATATCCTGGGTCACACCAAGCACATATGATCATGAGATCTGCCCCTAATGAATCTCCGCGAAAGAAACTGTACTTGGCTTCGCATGCGAGTAGTCCGCGACAAATAGAATGTCTAGAACGGCTGCTTCATGCACGAGCTGAGCTAGCACAGCTTGTCGGTTGGGACAGCTTTGCTGGCATGACTCTCAGCGATAAGATGGCGAAATCCCCCGGTGAGCACTTATATGTGACAACATCTCAGCGGTTCCTGATTTCTTTTGCCGTGACATGTTAAAGAGAACGTCAATCAATTCTTAAACTCATTTTTGGATCGGACTGCTATTCATGCTAGCGATGCTTTGCACACATTGAGGCTACGGAAGCAAGCGCATCTCAACACTCCTACACTTCCTATCGTACAAGCCTGGGATAGATCCTATTATTGCCCGCCGGAACCACCAGAACCGCCCGTTGCATTACCTCCCCTTTCTCTCGGCCGCGTCTTTATGGGCTTGTCTCGCCTCTTCAAACACCTGTACGGAATCATCTTACGACCGGTGGAGGTTGCTTCCGGCGAAGTCTGGCATTCAGACGTCCACAAACTAGAAGTGGTTGACGAAGACTCTGGCGTCATCGGCTGGATATACGCCGATCTTTTTGCTCGCAGCGGCAAGTCGTCTGGTGCGGCGCATTATACAGTCCGCTGTTCTCGGCGTACAGACGATGACGATGAAGCTGGAGACTTCAAGCCAGCAGGTATCGAGGAGTATTTGGGTCCGTCGCAAAGTTTTGAGACCATTAAGCGGCACAAACTGCACGGCGTGCACGGAGAGTATCAGTTTCCCCTGGTCGTTCTACTATGCGATTTCGCTCCCCCCACGGTCGCTCGTGGCCCCACTATCTTAGAATGGCACGAGGTGCAGACCCTGTTCCATGAAATGGGACACGCCATGCATTGTAGGTCATTCCATCGTACATGTGATGATGTGGGTTGCTGATGCTGTCATAGCTATGATTGGGCGGACAGAGTATCACAATGTTGCCGGCACCCGCTGCGCAACTGACTTTGTCGAACTCCCTTCCATTCTCATGGAACACTTCCTCAATTCCCCAAAGGTCCTTTCCCTGTTCGACAAGGACGGATCTTCCATTATCAACCAGACCCCCAACCACCACGCAGATCCGTGCACCTTCATAGACACGCACGGCAGCATCCTCCTTTCCGTACTTGATCAAGTATACCATTCCCCTGCCGTGCTTGAGCCCGGCTTTGACTCAACGGCTACTTTGGCGAACCTGTACAACACTCGCGGCTTGATCCCTCACGCACCTGGAACTTCCTTTCAGACACAGTTCGGTCACCTCTACGGGTATGGTGCAACCTACTATTCATACCTGTTCGACCGCGCTATCGCGTCCCATGTCTGGCAGAACATCTTCTTGAAGGACCCTTTAAACCGCGAGCTCGGAGAGAAGTACAAGGGGGAGGTGCTACGCTATGGAGGCGGTAAGGATCCTTGGCAGATGCTCAGTGCACTGCTAGACGCGCCGCAACTTTCAGGTGGCGACCAGGAGGCGATGCGGGAGGTAGGCAGGTGGAGGGTAGAAGATGGAGTTGTTCCGGAACGTCACTAGCGCTCACTACACTGTTCCGTCAAATATTGTCATTAAATAGATATTAGACTGTTGACGGGGTAGTATAGCACCATCGCCATGGGTACATGAAAATGGACTTTATTGCGTTATTGATGTGGATATGATAGCAATTGCACCACAAAACACGACAGCATCGACAACTATAGAAAAAACAAGATATGCGAAATAACCATGTCATAGGACATACAGATGCATAGACCAGAAAAAAAATAGGTATAGTAATAATGATATGATCCATGCAAAACACACGATGCTTGAAATCAAGATAGCGCGAAAATATTTATCTGCGATATGGAACTATGAGGTCGCTTGAAAACGAAATAGGAGCGTAAAACTCACACCGCGAGACCCTCTGATTGCAACTGCAACTCCATTTTCTTCATAGCTTCCTGCATCGCTTGATATTGAAGTAGCTTTGCCTGCTTCGATGCGAAGTCGGCGGACAAAGTGGACTGGGTGTTGCTTGTGGGCAAAAGCTGTGGTAGCTGTAACATAGAGAGATCAATTTCTGGAAGAGGTTGAGATTCCGAAGGATACGACTGGGGGAATATAGTGTCGACCATAGGTGCTAAGGTTTCGCTGTTGTTGAGAAGCGCCGTCCAGTCGATCGTGAGATCCGAAGGCAACGGGAAATCGAGTGATGAGGAGTGAGTATACGGAGCCATGAAAGACGTCGAGCTTTCTTCAGGGGTCTGCGCGGATGCTACTAGAGCGTTGTCCCCAAAGGATTGTAACAGACTGTCGAGCTCAGCTAAGTTCGTCGGTAGCGTTGTGGCGGATGTCTGGTACTCTGGGGTATCTAAGAAGAGTTCTGAATGTTAGAGGCAAGTCAATGGGACGAACGCGCGACTTACGGGGGGAGGGAGACTTGGATGTCCTGCGCAAGTCTTGCGGTATGCAATAGTCGCTGAACAGCTCTACTTCCCATGGTGCCGAGTGATCTGGTTCCGCAGAATCAACCGGAGGTGGGAGGGCGAACAGAGCGTCGAAGTTGATGTTAAACCACTCGTCGATAGAATATTCACTCTCCACAGAAGATCGTGGAAGAGGGTCGGAAACGGCGTGAAGGCGTGGTACACCCATTGACCCGCGCGGACGCTTGGGTAAGCCACTGGCGTCGGCTTCAGATAGACGTCGCTTGCGAGAGGCTGTAGAGACTGTGTGATTGTCCGTAGGAGGGGCAGGGGATGGTGTATGCGAGGGGAAGGTAGGTGAATCGTAGTCCGACGATTCTCCAGCGCCGTTTGCACTTGACGGTGGAGATGGCAGACAAGCCTCGAATGCAAGACAGGATTCCGTAGAGGCGCTGGACCTGGACGGGCATGAAGAAGTGATAAAAGTAGCAGATTAACATGTCATACCGTAGACGTTTCATAGGTCTGGTCACCATCACCAAGGAGGCACGGTCGACCAGCTCCACAGATGATGAACGACGTTTGCGGCCAGCCACAACTGGAGGTAAAACATCCTCATCTTCGCTCTCCTCATCCGTCAGAGACTCGTCGAGGGTGGGCACGGGTGATGAAGTGCGCGATCGTTCTGGAGAAGGATAGCAATCTTGAACCATCGACTTCTTTGCTATATCCTTTTCCAATGCGCCCTGTTTTCTACGCATCTCCTTTTCGCACTCCTTCAGGCGCTTCGCTTCCTCGGCTTCTCGACGCTTCTGATCCTCTACGAACTTCTTGTCCTCATCCGTCATATCTTTGACAACAGCATCCAAATCTCCTGCGAGGGCACTCTTGATGAAGGCCGATGAATAAAGGCCTTCAGCAGAGACTTTCATGACCATAAAGGCATGTATGAGCTCCGGTGCCAGTGGACGACTCGGGTCTTCTTTCACGAGCGCACGGTAGGCAGCGTCCGACGCATCGGTACGACTGTTACGGAAGGAGTCACGACAGAGCGCAGTCCATCCCATGCGCCTGCGAGTATTAATGAACCAAGAGTTGATTGAAGATAGAGAGCTCGCGGACGCCTTAGCCAAGGCGTCCTTGACCTCAGACGAGGGATAGGGATTGTGGAGGTTTTCCAGCAACCAGTGATAGGCACCAGCGATGTAAGGCGGTAAACCACCAGTACTCTCATGAGATGATGATGAGTTTGAATCGCGAGAGCTTGAATGGGTTGATAACGTGTCATTGTGAGGAACGGGTGATGCGTTGGAGGATAAGTTGATGGTGTTGAGGTTCTTGATGATGATATCCCAGTCATTGTGCAGTTGAGACGACCACTCTTCTTGCTTCTGCTCAATATCAAGGAAGCAGGTCGCAATGCTGAGGACACGGGAAGCGACGGCGTGCGCAAGACTAGAGGTGTCGCCGCAGATTTCGTGACGAAGGCTGGCTTGGGATATCTCTTCTTGAAGTGAAAGCCAGGAAGCCTCATAAGAAGACAGAGAGCGTTCTCCGTTCGTAAGAGCATTGAGTAGGTCGCTTTCTGCACAGAGAAGCCGCTGGCGAAGGTTGTCATCGGTCGGCATCGCGAGTTTGCAACGAGTTTGTTCTAAAGGTTAGTTGGAGAAAGACTGGAAAACATCACCCGCGCGAAATACACCCAAACAGACAATGCGGTGTTTGAATTTAGCTCAAACTCGTGCAAACAAAATCTTACGTCAGCACAATGGATGGTGACTCTCTCAAATGGTCGTCGAATGCCTTACAGGTCCCAACCACTTCTCGCCATGCACACCGAAACATTGTTAACAGATATCATACGGAAGGCGGATGGCATTTCGGCCCTTGCCAGACGACATGGAGCGAGCAAGGAATCCCTTGTCGGTCCTATCAATTACCAACCTTCTGTCGATGTAACTTTGCCATCCCCTCCATCATTATTACCATCACTACTCGCCCTTGGTGCCCCTCCAGAGATTGCTTCAGAGGTTGATCGAGTATATCTTATGAGAGCAGCTGAATTGCGAACGCAGTCTCAGGATGCTATCGCTCAGGCTTGTTCGCGCATTCACTGTGCTGCTCACTCACCACAAAATACCTCTTCCCGCGCTCTGGAGGCCCACATGATCACAGTCTTTCGTGGTGTTTATGCAAAGCAGCTGGCTGAATGGGCGGGTGAGATCGTGGCAACTATGAAAAAACGACTTGCCACCAAACCGTCGCCTCCCGCCCTTCAGAACAGTCAGCGATCACCACACGCATTCAATCAAGTATGTATTTCCTTGAACCATCAGTTTTCGACTGATTTCCGTTTTGGTAGGAATATGTTCCCTTGCTTGAGCATTTCTTCAAAGAGAATCCTTTTCCTTCGCATGCCGACAAAGCCTTTCTAGCAAAGAAATCCGGGATGTCATATAGACAGATCCATGTCTGGGTGCGTCGGGTTGTTCCCTACCTTTGTCGCCAGCTCAACTCAACGTCTACAGTTTCAAAATAAACGTAATAGATCCAAGAAGGAAGGGAAGGCACTGAGGAAGAAACCAATGTCGGAAGGTGCCACACTTCCGTTGGACACTCTTTTTTTGAGGATGGAAAGATACATTATTCCCGAGCAACAACGCACGTGTAACAGCTCGCTTTCCGACATGAAATTGTTTGAATCGCCAGAAATTGTATGTCTGCTTTGGATGACAATTCTTTTTTGTGTCCTCATCCTGAATCCTGATTTTACCAGAACGAAGTCCAATCTCATCATCCTCTGAGCTCACTAGCCCCGCTTCATGCTTTCCCCTCCGCCTACCCTCCGTCCTGTTCATACGAGCCATTCCCCATCAAGAACGGATTCTCTCACCTTCGCGTGGCTAAGTGGCCCAGGCGTCCCTCTTTTCGACCCCCCGTCACATCCACTCCGGCGGACATGGCAGGGTTTGTGGAGGATTTCGCTCAGCTCAACGTCAGAGACGGTCCCAGTAGCCGTGTTCCCCGGAAAGGCACTCCAAGCCAGCTAGGTTCCGCTGCCGCCACGAGCTCCATTACTGTCGTGCCATCTACTGCCCCTCTCCCCGCTTTCATTCCCACAGTAGTTGCCACCTCATTCTACCGACCCACCCCTCTCCCTGTGGTTCCCGCACGCATGCCCAGGGTGCATGTCTTCAAGTCACCCAGCCCTCGTGCCCGCCCCGTCACTCTAGTTCCCCCAATAAACGGAGAACAGCAGTCGACGAGTGAAAGGACCCAACGGAAAGTTGCCCCGCTTCCCAGACGAATGCCTCGGCATGCAAGTCTCACGTGTCGAGACTTTACTCCGTTCTCAGAGGCTTCCTCGCCATCGTCCTCATCGCGCTCTGTGTCAACATCTTCAGAACCAGCGGTCCATGATGGACCGTTCTCGATTACAAGCTCATCTGCTATGACACCCTCACCACACTCGCGGGCAACCTCGCCCTCGCATTCTCGGTTCGATTATACTTCGACTTTACCCGAACTCCTAGGAGATTCTCTATTCAACGTCACGCCAGCACAAGGTCTTGGGCTTGATTTTAGCGCCATTGGAAAATCGCATTTCTCGAAATGCGCGCCATTGCATTTTGCAAGCTTTTCATCGTCCACTAATTTTGTGCAGACTTAATCATAGCTGCGTGCAGCTCTCTCTACTATCTTATACCTTTTCGTTCTTACCATAGGATCAGTATGTCATCGATAGTGCATCTTGACATCGTGTATTTTACTGCTGTTCTGTTGCTATCATGTTGTCGCAGCTCTTATAGCATGTACAATTGCTTCACCTATCACAAACTTCCTGTGCGAGAATCAAAGGATCTAGTGGGAGTGCTCGATCAACAGAATAGGTTTGTGGAACTATTCTGCGGTTCGAGAAAGGAGCTCTACATGCTGCGAATGACAAGTGCAGTAGTATGTTTGAGAACCAGTACGTCGTGCCGCAGTGCGGGGGTATGTGTGTGGAGATGTTGGAACAAACAAACAACAGGTATATATGTACCGATGTACTGAACGGGGGGAACGAATAAAGACAAAATAACTAAAGGAAATACAACAACATTCGTCGACGTTGAGTCTCTCTCGACCAACATCCTTTCGCGAAATAACAAATGAGTGAGAGAAGTGATCAGGGGTGGGCCTTAAAGCCAAGAAGAGTCATCGCAGCCTCCACGTCTTCAGACTGCGGAGCTGCTTTTAATACAAGAGGGAATGGGTCGTCCTCCTGCTTTACCCTTAAGCGAGAGGAAGCATCGCGGCTATAAGGGGAAAGGTTGACACTGGAGTCAGGGGTAATAGCTTCGTCTACCTCAGTCTCTGTTCCTTCGTCACCAGTGTCTCCACCGTGATCAAAAGTAGAAAGGGTGGGTAGCTCATCCCCATCATCTTCAACCCATTTGCCCCGCCTCGCTTTGAGGCATGCCCATTCCAAAGAGCGGAATGTCTTGGCACGCGACGGCAGAATGGCCATGCGTGCCTCCTCTGGACCAGGGGACGACTGGGGGGCAATAGGGGATGAAGGCATGTACTTCCATAGCTCTGAGGGGCTAGGAGGGTTTTCCTTCTTGACGTTGACCTTGCATGGGGTAAGGGGTGTGCGTAAGGTGGTTGATTGTGAAGTTAGGCTTTGGCGTTCGGAGAGTGCAGCGATGCGATCAAGTGAGATAGAGGAGCGTTTGAGGGAAGATTTCGAGGAAGCTTTGCGTGGGTAGCAGTGAGGGCTCGGATGCGCCTTCATGGGTTTATTCTCGCTCCAGGAGAGTGATTTTCTCCTGGCTGTCTGGCGTCTGTTCTGAAACCAGTTGGTGACAGATTTCAGCTCCCTGAACATGAACGTTAGATAGCGACACGGAGCCGATAGTAAGTAAACGACGTACATTCCAAGATCGTTGGCGAGTGCTTGACGTTCTTCGCGTGTAGGGTGAGGGGTAGTTTCAAAATATTGCTGAAGAGCATGCAGCTGCGCAGGGGTGTTGCGCCGCCCGACATAGGGTACATATGATACTGATGCTTCCGCAAGGTGATCCAACTTAAAGGCACCTGACAGCGAGGTAGCCGAAGTTGTCGACGAGGACGAAGCCGTACGCTCGAGGGGGGCCATGATATACAACAGTACAGTGAGAAAAACGGGTTGTGTGATATTTACTTAGCACATACGTTTGCAATGTGCTGGTGGTTGTCGTAGAGAGAGAGAGCGCATATGTTCGACTTTGAACTGATCCCGAATCAAACGCGTACGCGATCATTATTGACAAACATTTACAAACAACACGTCGCGATCATGTGATTTATAGGCATCATCACGTGTTTCTGAGCGCTGTCACCCTCCTCCCTCAGCTGTCCTTCAAGTTCTACCATCCTTTCACCCATTTACCAGCGCTTTCATAAGTACTTTCTCACTGCAGTTCATGATCTATCAGTTCGCACGTCATGCGTCGAGAAGCACAGCTGAAGGCCTACTACCGCTATGCGGAAGTTACATAAATGCCATGAATGACCTAAACATTGAACATCGAAGTAAGTACTAATGAGCGTATGTGTTCCTACACTATATATTTCCCTAGATTATTCCATCCTCCCGCTTTGTATCAACCCAACAATATACCCATACCATATACCTGTATACCTCCCTTCACTCCGCCAATAACCTATTCTCCTCTGGCGTATTCGAGCCCACAGGGGCAATATAAAGCATGGCCTCGCTCCGAAGCGCCTTCAGATGGTCCTCCGTCAAGGTCTGAGCCCAGGGAGTGTTCAAATAAATCTTCTGGAATGGCATATTGAGTGCCTTCCTTGCGCGACAGAACTCGACCAGCGCGGCTGGTGGGATCGCCTGAACTTCCATATACCGAAATCTTGGACATAGAACGCTGGGAGGGGCGTTAGACGTCGCAGACTGGTTGACCACTGAGGGATGGCGATAGTTTTTGGGATCCTCGGCGAACATCTTGAGGACCTCCAACCTCATCTTCGCTATTCGTGCGTAACCCATAAGGGGCATAGCATCTAACCACCGAACCATGGTCCGCTTGCCAAGCGGACTCATCTCTATTTCGACGCCATATAGCGTTAGGATCCGCACCTCCTTGAACATGGACGTCAACTGAGTAATGAGTGGCGTGTAGTCGTTGCCATTCAATGACATCAATGTCAGGTCGCGGACGTGGGGAGCGTTGACCTGCGCAACGGCGAAACACGCGTAGGGGAGGCTGAACGACCCAAGAACGAGAGCCTTTAGATGTGGAAGATCGACTGGGGCGTGAAGAAAGGGTTTTTCCTCGGGTTGAGGGCCACAGCCATCCAACGTCAACTTTTCCAATCTAGGGCAATTCCGAAGAATCTCCCTAAATCGCGAGAGGGTAGGGGCAACGTCCATCGCCATGTTGCGAAGGTCGAGCGTTGTGAGATTAAACAAAGGCGTCTCGTTCCAGTCTATGTGGATGCCGGACAGCAGGAGGTATTTCAGCGCGCGAGTCTGTCCGCCAAACAGAATAGCTGGGTCACGATGACCTTTCGTATCAAATCCAGGCCCAATCCAGACGTAAGGTGTGCCCATGCGATGAATCTCCAGGCGTTCAATGTTGATGGGCATCCCGGCATTCCCAGCTGCCTGAAGCTTCTGGATGACGGTGAGCGCGGGTGGCCAGTTATCGACGATGACGACAAGCATGCGAATTTGTGCAATTTTGGTGAAAAGTATGTCGAGAAGATCAGACATCTGCTCCGCAGTGAATTTGTGGTTATCCTCGTTCTTCGTCCATTTGGGATCGATCTCGTTGAGACGGATATCTAAGCGAGCAGTCCTCGCTCTCTTGAACCACTCCAATGATCTCTCATAGGGAGGAGCATCACGGAACCAGATCGCGTTCCAAAGGGTGGCGTCGCCAATGGCTTGCTGACGCCACGTTCGGCAGATCCATGTGAGACGTAGACGCTGTGTCACAGCATCCTGTGGCTGGGGGGTCGACCACACGACAAGGCGAAAGATGTTGGAGATGATTTCTGGGGGTAGGTCGCTAAAGCGGAACATACGCCAGTATACCAGAGTTCGGAAGAACTGCAGCTGGACTGTCTTTCGGAGAAGTGCGGGGTCGACTCGAGGGCCATGCATGACGATCTGCGCTTCTCCGTAGTTGATAAGCCGTGTCCATTGCTCGACGGCCTGGTATACTCTTGGTTGCCTATCCGATTCGCCGGGGCTTGGTTCGGCCATCCCGTCAAGGCATTCTTTCATGACCTGCGTCTGGAGTAGAGCGTATTCTCGAGTGCCTGGCATCGGTGCCAGTGGCGCGCGAGAAGACTGAGGCTGAGTGTGTGTTGGTGCGTGTGCAGTATGAGGTAGTGTAGAAGGTTGCGCAGCAGATGGTGCAGCAGATGGTGCAGGAGGATGTGCAGGAGGATGCACTGACTTTGCAGACATCTTTATTTAGCGCTAGATGACGATTATTAGCAAAGTTCAAATACAATGCCGTTGCGGCGTCCTGGCGCCTACAGACCTGTTTAACAAAGTTGAGGGACTAAAGAAGATCAGGATATTGGTGCTTAGGGAAAAGGCGAAGTATGACGCTGGAATAGTAAGGATCGGAGGTGATTTGAGGCGAGGAGGAGTTGGGAGAAGGATAGCGGACTGAAAAATGCGCAACGCGCTGTTTTATACGGTCTGTCCACTGTGGCACCTTGTATTTCTGTGATCATTGGCGATCGATATGTGCTGGGACAGCAAAGGCTAATCCTTGCCAAAGCGTGTTGTTTGTCCTTGTGGGCGCCCTAAATCGTTTGTTTGTTGCTGGGAAACGCACATTGCGCCCTTTCAGCCGTCATACCATAGCGCCCTGTAACGCAAACACTTGCCTGGCGACGTCCACCATGGACAAGATCCACAAAGGTCGAGGAATTCGCGGGCAAAGGTCCGCTATAAAGCGATTTTGCTTTGGGCCCAAGATAAAGGGCTTATTCCACGCCTCCGCAATGTTCCATGTTGCTTTGCCTGCCACGGATTACGAGGTCAGTGCCGCACTTTACCGTCGGGCTCATCCATTGGTCACAAAACAGGAATAAGGAGGTTGCCTGTCGCGGCACGTTCCACGACGACGGAGTCGCCCGACGCGTGTCGGACCGAAATGGTCGATAAACTGTGGCATTTCCCTGTCAGTTATTTCCACAGGCAAGCGGGCAATACCGTGCTCGGACATATCCCTCGGAAAGGTACGAGGAGGAAGGACAAAGCAGAAGTAACCGTCCGGCGAACGACGTCGGAGACCACCAGTTGGCTTCCGAAGCCCGCTGTCTATTTTCGATCCCGCGACGTACCAAGAAATTGCAATTTCGGTCACGTCAGTGCAACCAGCGTGGTCAAGCGTTGTGCTTTGCACCATCAAAGAGGACGACGCTTTGAGCGGTGGACTCCATTGTTTCGAATAAGGAATCCTTTCTGTTGTGGTCAGTTTCGCGGGATGAAAGTGGTGTGACGTCGCTTGCCGCTGCCCGCCAAATCCCGACATCTGTGGTCGCTTTCAGGTTTGTCCTGGGGGTTGCTGCGCTATAAATGTTGGCACTTCCTATCAATCTTTCACATCGTCTATATTTCGTCGGCGGTTACCCTGTGCACGTTGATCATCAGTCCACCGAAGAAAAATGCAACGCGGGGTAGGCCGAGCTGATTCCTCGTTCTTCGTTAGTAGTCACATGTGGTGGAATGGTGGGCTTTTTGCACGATCCCTCCCGCTCATGATCAGGTACGGGAATAGGTAGATAATTTGTGGGTGCCTTCATCCACTCCACACCATAATGTCGAAAATTTAAACTTTTAACCTCGGCTGGCGTCCTATGGTCCAGAAAGTGGTCCAACCATATCTTTCAGACTTGGACGTATCTCCTCCAATTTAATTTCAACAGACTCGCTCAGTACTTGGTCCAACCACAAACTTGTAGAGGTGGGAGATGGCGATAGCCCGGATCTCCCATCAAATCGTTGGGCGATATACTTGCCCAATTCAAGTTTCAGATGCGTGATCTGCCGCAGTACCAGAAAAATTTGAATTTCTCCTGCTGAGAAATAACAGCATTGTATTCTGGATAGCCTCACAGACGATATTCCCAACTACTTACAAAATTCTGATACAGTAGCAACTCTTTGAATCATACAGAAAACATACCACTCGCCGAGAAAATAGCTTAAGCCACAATTAGAGTCGCCTTGCCCTGCCTTATTCCTACACGCCTCTGCGTAATTTAGTGCCAAGCACCAGGGATACCACCAGAACCACTGGCTCGTGGGAGACCGCTCGTGCTCGGGATGAGCTCTTCAATCATGTTAGTGACGATATCATCTTCGGCGTCTTTGGTGGTGGGTGGATGGGCAAGCAGCTGATCCATCACCTTGCCGCTCAAGTTAGGGTAGGCGCCTTCTGTGAAACCCATCTGAAACAGCGCCATCAGTGATCAGTTCAAGCGAAGTAGTAATGGCTATTTACGTCGGACAGTTTCCTCATGATTCGGTAGAGAGGACGGTTGTCCCTGCTCTCGTGGTGGCCATGTCCACGGTGCATGTGACCAGTGGTGTGGCTGCGCCTCGGCACACTGAACATCTCGAGCTGTGGGTAAGGACCACGAGCATTGCTGACGATGTGAACCTCGGGGGCCGCAACGGGATCGGGGATGACAGGAGCAGGAGCCGTCTCCATGGCCTGAGCAGGGATTGGCTCCGGAACAGGGATGGGGGCTGTGTTGTTGATAGTTGTACCGATGTTGTTCTCCGTCGCGCTCATGCCAACTGGCGTCAGCCCCGGAGCGTCAGAAGGTTGCCTGGAAATGTTTGGACTATGAAAGATTTCGTTAGTGACAGTGGTCAATTTTTTTTAACGTGAACTGAGCCCACCTCTCGGTAGACGACTCCTGTCCCCTCTGCCTCTGCTCCGCCAACCTCCTACTATGTTTGGCTTGACGGTACCTTTCTTTGTGTGCCTTGTAGTCTGCCTTGGCCCTCTCAACTTCTGCTCGGAGTTGTTCTGGAGTGGGGGTCGCCTCCGGGGCCCATTGGGGAGGTTGAATGATGATGGGAGGGTGCATCTCAGGAGCGGAAACTTCCTCAAAATTTCCAAAGACGATGTTCGCCGCATTGTGAGTATTAGAGTCAGAGGTTTCGGCTACGCGAGCACGGGCTTCGGCTGCATTGGCGAGAACTTCTGCTGCGGCAGCCCTCGCCTGGCGTCTGGGTTCTCCCAGCTCGGGATCCTCAACTGGTACCCGGTTCCAGAAACGCGGGGGCGGTGGGCGAGGCCAGCCCCGAGGCGCTGACGGCGGGGGCGGGGGTGGTGGTGGTGGTGGGGGGTGAGGGAACCCACCCCAGAACGGGCCGCCAGGGCGGGGGCCACGGAAAGGTGGTTGGCCAAACCATGAGTGATGACGATGAGCATGGTGGTGCATGGGTGGGAATCTGGGTGGAGGAGGCGGTACCGCGTTGTGGGACGTATTCGCTTCGTCACGCACTACCTCGGCAACGAGAGGAGAATGAACGGTGGTCGCCTCAGAAGGCGTGGCGTTGCTTTGGTTAGCCTGGACAGCTTCTCCGAATGCACGGAACACCCTCCCAAGGGCTTCGGCGACTCTTGCCCCAGCTTCTTCCTCCGTAGTGCGACGGAGCTCCTCTATTGTCCTACCCGTTTCCTCTATGGCGGTCCTCTGGAAGTTCTCTGCAGCACGGGAGATGGCGTCGCGGTGCGCGGTCCAGTAGGTGCCGTTGGCAGCATTGGAAACTAGGTTGCGAACACCCTCCGACAGCTCAGGGTGAGAGACGATGACCGTGGAAATGGTGGTTAAGAATTGTGCGACATCATGCGTGAGTGATGGTGCATTACGGTTTGGATCAGGGAGATCAAGTGATGGAAGGGGTGGATCATCGTCAGATACCGCTGACTTGGGCTGATCCACAGCATTCAATACTGCGGCCTTCAGCGTCTGTTCAGATAGCACAGGGGTGCTGTGCGCCTGGGCGGGAGTAGCATTTCCGCTCTGAGGGACCCGAACAGCCGACCTGGGTGAGTGACCGAATATTTCCTCGGTGTCGCTCATGTCATAGACATGAACGGGGGGCTTGGATGGTGCCTCGTTGCCAATGATTGAGCCAGTAGATGAGACGTCATCCTCGACGGTAGCCGCGCGACCTTTACCTTTGTGCTTGGACTGGACGACCGGGGGCGTAGTGAAAGTCAAGTCTGAGTGTGAGTTATCTCCAACTTCAGATTCGTCTGCTTCGGAGTGTTTGGAGGCGCTGACGTCACTTTCAAGCACCTCAACGAAGGCATGAGGGCTGTCAGGGGCGTCCCTGGAGAGGAAGAGACCTCCCAGACTTCCAGGGAGACGTTGCCATTCGTCCTCTACTTCGAAGACAAGGGGCAACGCCTCATGACCCCCGAAGGTGTTCCGGAAGTGCGATTGCTGTGGTGTGGCGGTCTGAGGCCTGAGAGACACTCCGTCGGTCGCTCGAAGGCTGCTCAGATCATGGACCGCGAGCTTGATGGCGTCTTTGCCACCAATTTGGAGCGACCTGTAGAAGTCCTGTAGTTCTTCTTCCGAGCTGAGAGTGACCTCATCTCCATCGGAATCTATGTATGATACCCCGACGTTCTGAGTGGAGATATTGTACAAAGAGCCGGTCCTCGTCGACAACAGGGCCCATGCTGGCCGCGTCGTGAATGTGATACGGCGGGTTAAACCGTTGGCCTTGGTTAGCTTGAACTGCGTCGCCATATTGGCTGTAGTAGTGGTTAAGGAGAGAAGGGAGATGTGAAGGGACCACTGAGCGTCAATATCAGGTATATTTTAAACTCCGACTTGCTGCGCCGTTGTTCCACTTTGCTTCGGAGTATCCGAAAGGAGGACTTTGACAGTTACCGGCTGTGCCGCTCAGCTCCTGGTTCATTCCAGCCAATTCCCTGCCGCAACTGCGCAGTGATAACTTGTACACGCGTACTCTCTGGGTGCTGCGTGTTTTCCACCATTTGACGACAAATATGTGTTAGATTCTCTTCTGGTATATCATACAACGCGTCATCTTTATGGCATGAGTATATAAGGTTATCACCCCTGTCTTCACGCGAAAATGGCCATGCGAGGATCGATGCCCGCGGGGTCGTTCAGCTGTGTGTAGTGTCGGTCGTTATTCATCGTACTGATTAGCGAAAAACATCATCACTCACCCTGTAGTTGATGTTCAACTTGCTGATGTTTGCGATCTCGGCGTCCGTGAGGTTGAAGCTATCGCACTGCAAGTTGGCAACCAGCCTTCCATGGTCATTACTCTTGGGAATAACGGCGATGCCACGCTGAGTTGCCCATCGGAGCAAAACCTGTGCGGGAGCTATACGGTTTGATAGAAATGAGACGAGCATAGAACGATAAAAGCAAAATGAAACCATACTCTTGCCATAAGAGCTGGCGATTGTGCCGATAGCATTGTGCTCGAGGAGTGAAGATGAGTCCTTGCCCATACCGAGCTCAAGGTAACTCTGAGGACCGAAAGAAGAGTATGCTGTCACAGCGATGCCCAAGGTTCCGCAGAGCTTAACGAGGGCCTCCTGGGTCAAGTAGGGGTGCAGCTCGACCTGGAGTACCTGGGGCTCGTACTTGGCATATCGCAGTACGTCGAGGATGATGGATCCCTGGCAGTTACTGCGCTCAAAAGGGTTAACGGGGGATAAAATACGACGATGGCGCTACCATACCTCAAACCAATGTTTTTTGCCAGGCCCTCGTCAACAAGCTCTTCCATGGCTCCCCATGTCTCAGACATGGGTGTATTTTCTGCACCAGTCTGTCAAAATCGCAGCGTGAAAGATCGGATTTTCACCTACGCAGGTACACCTTGCCGTCGTCACCGAACCACTCAGGGGGGTAGCGGTGGCTGGGATCGACATATTGCAGAGCGATGGGGAAGTGGACCAAGAACAGGTCAAAGTAGTCGATTCCCCAAAGACCGAGCTGCATCTTAGCGAGTTTTTTCACCTGTATCTCATTTAGGCGGTGCATAGCTCCAAGATGAAGTCCATACAACTTACGTGGTCGTGGGCGTGGAATGTGTTCCAGAGCTGTCGCGAGCATCATTAGCCTTCTTGTGCAATATAGCTATTCCTGGATCAGCTTGCCTTAGAGGTGATAACTGAACCGTTACAACATCAGTTCAACTCAAAGCGATGTGAGCGGATAACTCACAAAGGTCCTCCCGCTTGACAAGACCGTCGCTGATCGCCCGGCGAACACCCTCACCAGCCTCCTTTTCATTACCGTAGTCACCGGCACCATCAAAGAGGCGGTAGCCCGATTTGATGGCGTTGTAGACGGTCTTAAGGCGATGTCAGCAAATGAATTGATCTCCTCGCTCAGCAGACTTGGAGACTTACATCTGCACAAGTAGCTCTGGTCACCTGCACTTGCGGCGTTTAGCATGTCATGGGAGCCAGTTCATGGATGTATACTTGCCTTCCAGAGACCGAAGCTTTGGTGGAGATGAAGGTTTAATTGAATACCTAGCCACGAGATAAGGACACGCACCCGACCAAGGGCATCTGTCGGATACATCAGCCTTTGATCGACCAGCAACTTGGACAGTACTTGCCTTCTGCCCAGTTCTCTTCAACACGACGGTTGCCATTTCTTCCTGGATATTGATGAAAGGGTAAGACTATACGAAGGGGATGATTGATTTCAACCAGAAGAGACAGGAAGGCGGCCTTTTCTACTCTGGTCGCTCCAGGGTACGACGAACGGTCCGAAATCCAGGTGACTGTGGGATCTCAAGCTGTTTCAGGGAGAAATCTTGTTCTTGTGACTATGACAAGTCTGATTTTAGATTATCTTTCGCTGTTCTACGAAATCTGATCTCCATCCACACGGGAAACTGACGCGGAATCGGAGACCGCGAGATCAATACTGACTTCCGAATATGGTGCAGCGGAGGTGCACTTCACTCCCGAAATTTCCCCTTCCTTACGGCAGCCTTGGCTTCCCAACAGCTCTCGGCGCTTGAACGTCGCAAAAACATCTGCGCCAACCTCAAGCACAACAGCAAAGGGCAAGGTCCAAAACTTCAAGCACAATTCGCTTGGACACGCCATCAAGCCGTCTCTCACGTTTTCAGTGCGTCCGATGCTCGCGTTTCCAAATGTCACCATAAACCTTTAACCGCCAGCGTGAAATAATTCACTTGCAGTCCTTGTTGTTGCATGCAGGGCGCTCCAGAGGACACGACGATCGGTGACATGCGCTTCTACATCCTAGGAATCGGACCCATTGGCTCTCTCCTTGCCTATCACCTCCGTGCGGTACTCCCGCGTACACATCCTATCACGCTCATTCACAAGTCTGCAAAACAAGCGCGGACCGCTGCTGGCCTTGGCGGTGCAATATCCGTAGAGAACCAGGGTATTGTACAGGCGTGCGATGGATACGATGTAGAGGTGTTCGAGCAGGGAGACCACTCCGGTGCAGGAACACCACTCACCCTTTCAAAGGACGAAATTAAAAGCAACACCCCGCCTCCAGGGAGCTTGAGGACTGACCCCATTGAGGCACTCTTCATCACGACAAAAGCGCAAAATACTGCGACAGCCATCACTCGGATGCTCCCGCGCCTCACTTCGAGCAGTACAATCGTACTCCTCCAGAACGGCATGGGGATATATGAAGACCTTGTGCAGAAGGTGTTTCGCAACCCGGAAAGCAGACCGCACTTTGTCCTAGCTTCCAATACGCATGGTGCATGGCTAAAGTCACCACAACACGTCGTGCATGCGGGGATCGGTGACATCGAGTTTGGTATCGTTCCAGATAGCCGCAAACGAGATTTCGAAGCGTCCCTGTCAGACGAGAGCAGACCGAAGCATCAAAGGGCGCTCAACATTGACGACATCACACATCCTGGAGAAGCATCGTATGACCAATATCGCAGCCTACGGCATACGATAGCTGTCCTCAGTTCGCTTCAGGCGCTGGGCTGCAACTGGAGACCGATCTCAGACGTACAGCTTTCCATGCGCAAGAAGCTCGTCGTCAATGCTGTGGTAAATCCACTCGCTGCACTTCTTGGTTGTCGGAACGGTGCACTCTTCAAAGACGAGGCATCTAACCGAATGCTCCGTGACGTCTGCGATGAGGCTGCAGCTGCGTTCCGGGCGCAACTGGAGGCCGAGACCCAGGACTGGCTTGACTCGCTCGCTCCGGACGTGGATAGGAATCAAGTCCCTTTGGGGCGAATACCCCATGATCTGGAGGCAGACGCGCTTGTGCAGGAGGTCAAACGCGTCGCGAGGCTAACGAGGGGTAACATATCCTCAACGCTCGCAGACATACGGAAAGGCAGACCCACAGAGATCTCATTCCTGAACGGGTATCTGGTCCGTCTGGGGCAACAGTATGGCATCCCAATGCCTGTGAATTCTGCTCTTGTCAATATGGTCAACATGCGAAGTGCTATCCCCATCGACCAGAGGTTTTAGCCAGGGCCGTTTACTTGCTTGTGCCAGGTGTGTTTGAGACGTTTGTCTTTAGGTAGCGATTATTCATTATTTTTCAGCAATGGCTGTAGCTTTGTTCGCTCCAAGTCTTCGTGTTCCTGGAGCACTTCGACTTGGTTCGACGATTGTCTTCCGCAGTTGACCATTCTTCTGTTCTTCCGCGCATGTATACATCACTTACCACAGCATGCCAATGAAGATGTCGTCGACAAGTTGTCAGCACTATAAAATATAGGTCCGAAGGTGCTATAATACAGTTTCTTCGCTACGTGGATCAGTCAGTACACATCAGTCAGCAGCAGTCCAACCCCACAATGCCAGTGATCGTCCATAGGCACTCCAGAATAGCTACTCCAGAATCCGAATCAATGATCGTCTGCCCCTGGATATCCCCACTGTATCACTCTCGTAGGACCGCCGTGCCAGGACGCTACCCGACGCCTGGCTAGTGTTGTCATTGTTGAGCCGTATGTCCCGACAAAACCAGCCCCATTGGACTGCAGGACGGCGTCAACGAGGACCGGGTACCTTCAATAGAGTACTTAGCGGATGCATCCTGAAAATAGCGGGCTCCACCTACCACTTCCCATGCATCTCCACTGTTCGCTCCGCAGCATAGTCAATGTACGACCATCCGAGTTCGCGCACGTCAGACCACCAATTGGGGTCGCGCTCGTCACTTGTCATGATCACATGTGAGACATCGATGCCCTTCCGATCTCGAAGCTCCTGTTGCACTTCCGAGACACGTCGGGCGATTACGGGGAGGGGAGCGAAGCACTGATCTTCTGGAATCTCGTTACAGTAGTTCCGGAAGTCCCCGTGTCGGATGTGTATGGAGATGAACTGAGAAGATCGAAGGTATTGAGCGAGACAGAATTAGACGCCACGGGTAAAGGTTACTCACGGGCGGTGTGGGGTCGTCGTCAGGGACGCTCATGGCTCGCCTCGCATACTCGTCTGCGAGCTTCTCGAGAGTCGTATTCCATCGCATGTGTTGGCCGACAAACCGCCATGCAGGACTGTAGTCCAACTCCCATTCCCAAGCCTAAGCGTGGCTGATAAGTAAGTAACACTTCCTCTGATAGAAAGAAGAACGTACTCGTTCTACGCCGACATAATAGAGATAGTCGTAGCAAAGAAGTTGGTCATCTGGGGGTAGAGAGACCTGGAGTTGTGGAGAAGGTTCCGGGGATTGACTGAGTGCGTTTGATCGAGCCTCTGGGAAGGCGAGCGTCGCAAGGGACCAGAACGAACTGTGTCTGTCATCGACTCCCGGGGGCGTCAACTTTACCGACTCAGGCGCTCGTGTGTATGATATGTCTAAACCCTGATTAGCGCTTCGGCTTCTCAAGCAAATAAGAAAGAACCTTACCAAGCTTTAACCATTCGGTGAGAAAGCTGCCTCGTGGTTTATGTTCCTCGTTCTGAACAACTTCCCACAGAGACCAGCATCCCAATACATCCAAACTCTTGCTATCAACGTCCTTGACTTCGTGCCATTCCAGTATGGGTATTCCGAGCGCTTTTCGAAGTCGCCGGGTGTCAAAGACATCTCCAAAGGCGATAGGGGGAGTGTCGCCACCAACGTGGGACGGGATGAATTTGGGAATTATGGGCACGCGATCTGTGATGATAGCGAGGTAGAGTAGGTTTCCCTGTGCAACGTGTAACGTTAGACGCTGGGGTACAAGGACTTGGCTCAACATATGGCTCACATATGTCATCACATCGTTCGCTGACGGAAAGTTCAATTTATGGATGTGATAACGAGGTGAGTGTACGTACTCCAGCCTGCAGATATCCAGGATGTAATATACTTCGTGTCGTTCCGCAGGTTGTCTGAGGGTGTCCTCGGTGAGCATGGAAGGAACGAAGGCTACTAGACTAACCTCGGAAATTCAAAGTCGGAGGACCCACAACGTAGGACTTCGTTTCGTCGTCGAGATTAGTTGCGGCTGGTGCACTGAACACCTCCTGGGTCTGAGTTGGTCTCAGGAGGAACATTAGCAGCCCCAATGTAGCCACGGATACTGCGGCGGCAATGACACATGCGGTGACCAACGTTCGTCGTTTGTCGAATGCAGAAGATGCTCGAGAACGTCTTGAGGTTGGAATGTAGGGCTCCTCAGGATCGTCATGGTACTGCGTTGGACTTGCGAGGAGGAACTCCTCTGAGTCATCTCTCTTCCTTGACTCCTTGGCCATGGTCCTCCCACAGTTTACGAGGAAGCAAGTCTCAACTTGTCGAAGGAAACAAACTGCTGGGGTGAGGCAGGCTTGGGTAAGATGAGGTTACTCAAATGTACTGAGGGGCTCCAATCGGCCCCAAAGTCAAATTACTTGTGGCTTCGAGTAATCGATGCCGGCATGGGCCTGCACTAGAGCAGGCCGTAAAGGCCCCGTCATATTGAGGTGACGCCACTCCGTTCGATCTCAGATCTTGATCGGCCTGAAATTTCCTAATCGGCGAGTGGGCAAGCAGTTGTGGGCTTCATTTCATCAGGTCGGCCGCACTCCGAGACTTGAGCTGGCTCGTGTTCGGCTCAGCTTGCAACATGGACTAGGCAGCAATTGAGATCTGGGTGCTTGTGGGTCACCCCTCGGTGTAGCTGGGCGGCCTGGGTCCCCAATTATAAGTCAGGCCTTCCTCCTGTTTCTACATCCATTGTCCTGACACTCATCCAGGTCAATACACCCTGTTAGTAGCCAGGATGCCTGCAAACGATACCAATGCCTTCAAGGTCGCCGGGGTCGTGTCCTTCTACATGACCGCCGCCCTGGTGGTGAGTAGAGATAATGTGAATCCTACAAAGCACTCGCCTCTAATCTAATTTCCTAGATGGTGTTTGTGTACGTGCTTTCCTCCGCAGAATAGCTGGCATACTGATGAGGTTACTTTGCAGAAACAAGGCTGTTCTTAATAACTCTCCCGACATACCGCTGCTGTTCCTCTTCGCGCAGCTGGTCATCGCTGTTGTGCTGCTTCATGGAGCAGCAGCAATCACTTCGCGTGTCGAGATACCCAAGCTGGAGCTAGAAACTGCGAAGAAACTCATGCCGGTAGTTGCCGTTAACATCATCGGTCTTGTCTTCAATACGCTCTGCTTGCGAGATGTCGAAGCTTCGTTTTTCCAGGTGTGCTGAAATCAAGTGCTGTGCCTTCTCTTCGTGCTCACCCCTTTTTCAGATCGCACGAGGGCTAGTCCTCCCCTTGACCATTTTCGTTTCATCCACCGTAACCCGGTCCACTCCCACAGCGCGAGTTATCATTGCTGCGATGATCGTGACCGCCGGTTTCTTATTGGGAGTGGCCCCATCTTCGGCAGTACCGGTCCATGCCACTCCTTCAATGCTTTCGCTCTTCTACGGCGTCCTATCATCACTGTTCATCGCCATTCATGCCGTCCTTATCAAATCTTCTCTGCCGCATTGCAATAACTCCACTATTCAATTAGCCTACTGGACTAACCTAGGCTCCGCGGCTTTCCTGCTACCCTTTGTCTTTCTGCACGGGGAACCCGTAATTCTGGAAGATCTTATCCACGATTCATCTTGGGATGGCACGGTGTTCCTCTGGGGCAGCTTGGTTACGGGGGTGTTTGGCTTCCTTCTCTGCGTGGCAGGCCTTCTAAGCATCAAGGTCACGAGTCCCATCACGCACATGTTTTCCAGCGTCAGTCCTGCTTACTCTTCTCATCGTTTAATGCATATCACTGATATGCACGTCGGCTTCCTCAGGCCGCACGGTCGGTCATTCAGACCATAATTGGCGTTTGGCTGTTCAAGGACGTCATGACGGTGTATGTATACCTCTCGCCCAATTTAAAGTATTTGAAACTGAAGATGGACCAATGTAGCAATCGCGCAGGGTCTATTTTTGTTATCCTTCTAGGAACGATGTATGTATTCTCTTCGTCTGCCAGCCCCTTTTGACGTAGGGTCGGAGCACTGACACCCAAAATCGAATGTAGGTTCTACACATGGGTGAAATCAGTAGAGTCCAGCCCGCCCGCGCCACCACCAAGAAAGGACATTGACTTGGAAGCATTGGGCGATAGGAGGGCTTCCGAAGAGACGGAAGGCAGCGAAATGACTGTGGTGTTTAACGTGCCCGAAAAGGATGTGAAGGAGTGAAGGGTTCGGGCCCGATGGACTATGTATGTTTCACTCTGTGGAGTCGGAGAAAAAGTCCTTTATTTGATGCCACTAGGTGGCACTTTGCCATTGCACGTAGGTAACAGGTAACCACCCCTCAGTATAGCTTGTAATGGACTTCGTCTTCACGCACATTGTTAACGTTTTTGGGAAAGACCCTTCGAATTTTCTAGTCTTGCTAGTGTGTTTTAGATTCGTATACTTTCGCACTACAACTAGGAATGAATATAAAATAGAGCTAACCTTTGAATCAAGGCTACGATGCAAGAATTGTTAACTTAAGGCGATGTGATAACCACGACGTAATATGGGTCCTGGTTTGCAGGCCAAAAGACAGCCTTCCATACCTAGATTCCCCGACGGAACAGTTGTGACAGATAGGTAGCATGGGGGAATACGGCGGTGTCGGAAATGCTTCACCCTGCAATCCAGAAGTGGTTTGCTGGGATAAAGTGTAGACCGCTGTCCGGAATCGCGCGGAACGTTCTGCCACCGGCTTCATGTGAGAGTGACAGGAGACCGAGGGCGCTCTGACGACGCGGCGATCACTGACGGGTTGATGGGTCCATCATGCGACGGGCAAGAGATTGGTTGACGAAATGGCAGGAAACAAGTGTACACAAATGAGTAACACGTCTGACGGAGTAGCGATGGGTTTGCTGGGGTAAATTCGGTCCTGGGCCTTACTCGCGTCCTCTGAGTCCTCTCCACCAGAGGCTGTGATGTTACGTTTGAGAAAGTCCGATACGCTACCTGCATGTCCG
Source organism: Hydnomerulius pinastri MD-312 (assembly GCA_000827185.1). Classification (NCBI taxonomy): domain Eukaryota; kingdom Fungi; phylum Basidiomycota; class Agaricomycetes; order Boletales; genus Leucogyrophana; species Leucogyrophana pinastri. Next base: position 217,602 of record KN839841.1, on the reverse strand, counting down.
ATGAAGGACGGCGTACTCTTACCGATCAGTTCAGAAGTGCGGCCTCAAGAGTACACGAGGCAGCAGGATCTGCCAAAAAAAGAGCCTTGCTATAAGAGCCTTGCTGTAAGAGCCAGACGGTCTGAGTATGGGGAAGATCTAAGAGAAGATGTTTGTACCTTCCGAGGAACATGATGGTAAGGTACCCATCAAGTCAAAGAATTTCTTGAGCCTGTCCGATGTCGAGCTCTGGGTTCCTGAGCGAGTCCTGATCTGCTTCTTTAGGTGCGATATGGTCGCGGTAATCGCGAAGATTACTTTTGGATTACTCATGATGGTATCGCGGGGGGCCGCCTACCTCCTACCAGCAATCCTGCGACTGGTGGTTGGACCACAGCCCACTGGAAAGCCCCATATTTCGTGGTGGTGAGACACCAAACAGCTTGCCTTCGGGCACGCTGTCAACACGTGTGATAATGACAGCTTCCGAGTCGGTGAGTGTTCCCCGATTGGTGGCTCGGCATTAGCCAGTTCGGTTCAGTAAGCCGAGACAGCCCCTTACCCGCCCTTCTCAAGGATGAACCAGGTCAATAGTTTACAAACATCATGATCATCTTGGCCCCTTTACCTTAACCATTTCGAATGAATATCTGCCATTTCAAAAACGGACATTTGCGCCCTCGGGACTCGATCGCTAAATGGTCTCAAGACACCATATAATATGGTTCTCGGACCTTCATGGCACCTTTTGTACCGAGTAGCATACTCGGTTGACCTGGGCCTCCTCACACTTGCTCAGGTTGTTCCACCATGTCTATCTACGCACCTCCATCCCCGGCTCTCTCTGATATCCTTCTTCACGATTTGCATGCTGTTCCTGATGCTGAGACAGGCAAGGCCATCTCCGGCCAGCCTGACATGCGTTGGGTCGAGCGTAAGATGGGGGATAGCGAATTATCCTATTTTCTTCCATCCCGCGCAAGCGGTGTGAATGACATGTATGTGTATTTCTTCCGTCCTGTGCAGCGTATGAACGCCAACGGATTGCAGGTATCTTCACCTTGGCTTCAACGCCCCAGAGCACCTTGTTCGTCGGGCCCGCGTTCGCGTGGTATGGGCCATACTACGGGTGCGACACCCACTCTTGGCGTCCACGGTAACCATGCACAACTATGAGGACGTTAGATTTCGGTTGGTATTTGAGGCCCCAATAATTTGATGGGCTCCACTTCATAATAACTTTATCTCCAGTTACGCACCCCCGCAATCTCCAGAGGACGTGTTGTTGGATGCAGACAAGAATCTGGAATACAGATCTGCCAGCAAGGACGGTTTGTCGAGACATTGAGTTTCATTTTGAGCCCTGACTAATTTCCGCCCACAGAACTAATTGACACGTATCTCAATGGCGAACGCACACTGTCCAATGAGCGACTATCTTATCTTATCGTCTCACAGGGAGGATCATCTTCGCTCCCAAGTCCTCCTTTGACTCCCCGGCAGACAACGCGGACTATGGAGGAAACCTCAGAGCCAATCTATAACCATGACATGCTGATTTGTGCGGCTCACTTCTTGGGCGATGGAATGGCCCTCCATCAGTTTGCGAATGATTTCTTTAGGATTTTAGGTGGCGAAGAGACACAGCAAGAGCTTGAGTTACGGCTTTGCGAGGAATGGGCCAGACACTGTAGCCCGTCGCCCGACAAGGTTTTTTGCCTTCGCTCACGAGGTAACTTGTTTCAGCGCTGATTCTCCTTGCTAGAATGTTGCACTTCCCAGCGCAATGGAGGATAATTTCACTGCCGAATCCAGCAAATTTCGCCTTGCCGTTGGAAAGATCGACTTCAAAACTGCTCAAGACAAGACTATTGTACGTTTCTTCTATCACAATACGTTGGCGGGGGTGACAGAATAAATTTCCAGGGAGGACAGACATTCCCTCGCAAATTCAAGCAAGCGAGACACACAGTTGTGCCAACGGTTTCTTATGACGCAGACCGTACAAAGACAATATTGAAACGCTGCAAGGCCAATGGTGTATCTGTTTCTGCTGCGCTATTTGCGGTCTGTAATCTGGCATGGGCAAGGATTGGCCAAGGACCACGCGATCTACCGACGTAAAGACTTCGTTTTCAGTGCTCAGCGCTTTTGCTGATTTTGTTCTCTCAGGTTGATGTACTCAGCGTTGAATCTGCGACCGTTCTTTACTGTCAAGCCTCCACACGATTCCTATTGGTATCTAGCAGTGGGGTATTTCAACGTGGTCCTACCAAATATCGTTCCTCAATCAACCGAACTCTCTTCCATCTTTTGGCACAGAGCACGAGTCGCGAAGGAGCAAAGCACTCGCGCTGCGAAGAACCCCATGGTCGTGTCTCGCTGCCGGCTGATGGCCGAGGAGAGAGGGCAGCGTGCTCGCGTTTGGGCGAAGGAGGATGACGATAGAGAACGGGGTACATTCGTGCCCCCACCACCGGCTCCACCCGCTGCGCCTCGTGCTCCATCATCGGCCCTCATAGGGCTATCGTTACTGGGAAACCTCGATGGAATCTATAAACATGCTTCATTTCCTGCCGTTAAACTCCATTCATTGACAACAGGATCGCGACAACGTGCAGGAGGGATGTTGATGTTCGGATATACGTTTGCCGGGAAATTGTGGATCAGTCTCGGTTACGACGCGAACGGCTTTGAGAAGGAAACAGTGGAACGGTTTTGGGAAGGTGTGCTAGAGGCGACCGATGAGTTGCTGATGAGGTAAAAGTGCTGGGCTCGTGCTAGAGGTGATGGTTGCCGACGATCGATGGACTTTCTATTGCGGACTTGTGCCATGCGGCGTTGCTATTATTCGAACTTCGCCGGGACTGTTGTTTTCCCCTTGATATCATTGGACGGTTGTTGGGCTTGATCTAATTGTTGAATCTCGAACTCAAGCATGTTTTACGAGTTGGACCCGATCAGATGACAGCGAACGTTCGAACTATTCACAGTCGGCTTTAAGATTCAATTTTTAATTTTTCAGTTTGCGAGCGCAACGCCGAAAGTGATCTAATCTTATCTGCTGCAGTGTTGTCACGATGCTGGAGCTCGTGGGTGTCATCATAACGGACCACCTCTCTTCTGTTCAACTCGAGAAGCTTTGCCATGACACTACAGCAACTACCCTTTGACATTTATATTCACATCCTCGAGCAGCTGCCAGTTTCTGCTCATTCCCTCGAAGGTCCGAAGGCCTTAGCCGCATGTCTCCAGACCAACTCGATTCTCAGAGGCGCTGCCTCTGTCCCTACACTCTGGGAACCCCATTACCGTGTACGATATACGGTCTGCGATGCTGTCAAGGAGGGATTGCGGAAGGAGGCTTTAGGCGAGGACTGGATGGCCCGTTATCTCGCACGCATCCGTCTGGATCGACAAGCCGTTAAGATCTTAGGTGGCATTGTCATGGAACGGGATGGTCGGTTGGAGAGGGCTAGAGAAGTAACGTCTGCGTTTTCGTACGATGTCTGGAATGCCCTCGCGGCTGAGGCGCAATGTAATGTGCCCAGCGTTTTCCGTGACAATACTAGTGGTGGGGACAACAGCAGTGAAGAACAAACCTCCCACGTACTTCCTCACGCCCTTCCCCGTCGTTTCTGGGCGCAGTCCCTCTTGGGTGCTATCTCACGCGGTCATGCCGTGAGGGTTTGGAGTAGGCTCAAAGAAGACGAGAGCAGCAATGCGCACATCTTAGAGGATGCGATCGCGTGCCTCTCATCGTATTTTGCCTGTCCGCCGATGGAGGTGCGTTTCCTATACGGCATATCGTCTGCAGGAAAGTACTCAATAGTTTGGAAAGATAACTTCGCAACTCGACGTACTTGGTGACCAATGCAGGTCATATCTTTGTGATCACCATCTTCCCTTAGATCCAGAAGTGTTCCACCACAGCTATATTACGATGAGCCAAATATCATCATCAATATGTGATTTTTTATGGGAAGTAGGCTTCAGAGCCGCGGAACGTGAGTCATACTCAGACCCCATCAATGCAGCATTTGTTCACAGGATATGTAGAATCTCGCTTTCACATCTTCAACACTCGGTTTCCCCACTGGTTCCTCACCACGCACAAAGACACAATACCAATATCACTGGTGTACGTTTTTGTATGCATTGCTCGCAGGCTGGGGATCACTGCGGCCCCTATGGATTTTCCCGCCAGAGTCTTAGCTATTGTCTCATCTCCCGACCCTAGTGTCTCTGATATCTTCGTCGATGTCTTCGGATCCCGGAACCTAGCCATACTATCCATACAGGAAGATGTTCCTCGTTTACTCATGGATGCAGGAATCTCCCCCTTTTCGATTATGCGTTACGTGCAGCCTGCCGGTGTTGCCTCCATGGTTATCCGCGCGTCAAGAAATATACTGGCGTCGTTCTCGCTTCTCCCTCCTGGAGAGAACGTTCCTGAAGGGGATCTACACGCCGCGTTTTACGTCGGCCTCACCGTGAACTTGGTGTTCATGAATGATCGACGGTATCTTCTGAACATCATGAAGCACATCGGCCGATTTCCCCTTGATATTTTGTCCGTGTTAACGGACGCATTGGCTCCGGCACTTGATCCACCAATTCGGGAGCAGCTCCTGGTTAGCTGTAAAGCAGCACACGAAGACGAGGACGAGGCAGCCGCAGCGGTCACACTGCGCTCTGCGATAGCGACGCCCGTAAAACATTTCGTAGGCATGATTTTCAAACATGCCAAGTATGAGTACTTCGGGTACATCTATGGATGGGAGGTGAGTTCTTCGTATGCCTACCCCAGAAACATCCATCATTTCTATGTTTTTAGCCTTCATGTATGGCTTCCGAGAGTTGGATCATGTCTATGGAAGTTGATTCGCTCAGTCGAGGGCGCCATCAGCCTTTCTACCACATCTTCACTCAAAGCGGGTCTCTCAGATGTGAGTACTGCCTGGTTCTCTAGTGATAGGCTAATGGTTCGTATCCATGTATCTTTTTAGACGTGGCGGAAGAAAACATCCAGCCGACCACAATGGACCAATATGCCTACGGACAGCTATTCAGGCAAGCCCCTGAGGCAGGTCGGTACTTTGAGGGCCTCGCTCAAGAGAATGGTAGAGCAAGGCTTCTCTTAAGTCCAGAACTCCTGTCTGCTTACCCAGAAGATAATGCTCTCGCCGAAAAATGGATGAGGGAGGGAATCGTAAGTTAATAGATCATCTTGACAGACCAAGGTCGTGGCAGTAGCTAAAGCGAAGATCAATTCTGGCACGACTATTATCATTTATGGTACATGTTAACAGAAGCTATGTACTATCGATACAGTTCCAATTCGTTTAGCTAACACATATGTAGGGAGCCATATACGTCCAAGAAATGCGGTTGTAAAAATACAGAAGTGTCCGAGTTCCATGTGTGATCGGGGATCGAAGAGGCCAGGCGGAATTACCAGTGTCCAAGGGTGGTGTTCTCGAAACCTCTCTCGAGCCAGTGCTCGCCTTCCGCTGGCTGCTCGTCAAGACCTGAAAACCCGACCCCCCCGTATGCTCTGCGGGCAGCTTTCATCTCCCTGTCTTTCTCGTCGTTCGAGCCTTCCGGCCCAGCCATTCCGACATAGAGTACAACGCGCTCTTTCATAGCATCGGTAAATGCCCTAGTAAAGATGTCAGCGTAAATCAGAATATAGAAGGCGGGACATTCTCACTCCTCGCAGACACGGTGGAGAAGCCGTACCGCACAGCCCAAACCTCTCCAATTCTTGTGGGTATATACCTTGGTGACTGCCGTAACTTTCTCGGATTGTCTTGTCGTGGCGACAAGAGATGCGATTTCCCAAGTCCCATTTCCTTCCTCGACCATATGCACCCACACTTCTTTATTGGCAACCAATCGCTGCGCCTCCGCTGTGGCTTCCTCCAGAGTAAGACGGAAGGGCAGCTATCCGAAACATATGAGACAATGACAGACACCTTCAAATAGGACGGGGATACGTACCGAAGTCTCAGAAAACTCCTGACACAACACTCCGAGCCTGACAACGTCAAACTCGTTTGCGAGGCGAGTTTGAATCACGAGCTCGGGTCTGTCGAGAAGTTTGGAAGACGATTTGAGACCCTTGAGCGTGTCCACCGTACAGAACGAGAAGGTCGCGTCGTAGTACGGCTCAGGAATGATAGCCTTTCCAGAACACTTACTCCAGATCTGAGCGAATTCCTCCGTCACTACTGCAGGTGAGAACACGGAGAATACTCGTTCTGCAGGAACAGCTTGCTGAAGGCATCGGGCAAGCGGGAACAAGGAGTCTGACAGTCCCGGCCCAAGCTGCTCAGATGGAATGGGTGTGAATATGAAGATTGGGTACTTGGCGTTGGGCCCCTCAACGCCCTCCTCTTCAGTGCAAGAGAGCACGAAGTCTACATTTCCCGCTTGATCAAATTGGGCAATCCACAATTGCTTGTTGTTGCGAGGAAAGTGCGTCGCCTTCATCGCGAAGGGGAGCACTATGTTTGCAGCCCCTTCGTTGCTTTTAAAGGCGTTCCAGACTGATTGGGGGAGTTCGGAAGCGTGCGTGTATGGTATGGTCGAGGAGGGCAGACCAGGCATGATTGAGAAGTAAAATTGAGTGAGAACGAGATGTAAGGATGAGGACTATGGGTTAATCCATGTTCTGTCGCTCTCTTATACGCTGAAAAGTATTCTGGAACGAGTCCAGCACCTAGGGAGAACGAATTACCTTACCCCGACTCAGGTGTGCGACTCAGAATGAACGTTCTATCCATCCTGCGCAAGCAAGAAATGCAGGCTGAATTGAAGTGGACAAACGTTATATTATGGATCCGACGAGGAAGGAACGAATTTCCGTGTCCACAATCCGGGTGGAAGCGCGAAGAGCCAGGCATTATAGCGCAGGGGGAACGTCCTGTAAAACCCCCAAACGCATACCCAGGTTGATGGAGTGAAAAATAAGGAGTTACTAGCAATGGACTTACAGCAATACTGGGGACGCGAAGGATACCGCTTACGCGACCGCCGCCTTTTGCGTAGCAAGCGTGATGGACTTGGTCTTTACAACACCGTGGAACGATACTAATTGACCGATCAAGTTGGAGAGTTGCAGGCTGCAAGGTGGAATACGACCTCGCTGAAACTCCGTTCTCCTCACAAAAGCATAACGGCGGCTCTATGTGGAAGCGGTGTACATTACCCTGGTCTGAGCCGTGCTGCAAGACATCTTGAAAACCTGTGGTATCCTTGTACTTACTTGATGGTGGTGGTTGGGTAGAAGGTACACCTTTAGGGGGCAGGCGGATATCCGAGTCCGTGTGAAAGCGAAGCATGTTACACAGCCACCAAGCGTAGCGAAGGAACGTTCTGAGAGTTGGATATGTACTGTAACTACTATTGATAAGTAGTATTGGTCCGGTGTTGGAAGGCTCTTAACCTGCCCATCCCACGAGGCAACCGAACAAGGCCCCGTAGCAGGATCGGTTACGAGTCAAGCGTTCATAAACCAGCATCTATACAACTAGCCACCTACGTGATTAGTGGTGTCCGTTGACACCATTAACAAGTCCTCCCTTTCTATTAAGCCCAGGAACGATCTGCTCGATAACCCTCAAAATAGCCAGCAAGCGCTCCTCGTTGAGCCTACGGCCAACGAGCTGCAGAGAGATTGGTGCATTATCATACACATCCGGGTTCCATTGCTGAGCGATATACGTCTCCACACTGTTTCTTGGCGACGGTAAGTGTTGGGGTAGAGGTTGCGTAGCTGAGTATTGACCCGCAGGGAACACCACCGCTGGGAGATCCAGTAAGTTCCAATGGGAGGTATATCCCCACCAGGAAGTGGTATCGTGCGGCGGCGCTAGTGTGGCGGCTACAGGACATAGGATAGCGTCAACGGGGCGCCCCGTTTCACCCCTCGTCTCGTTCCAGTGCGCTAGCGCCTTCGCACGGAAAGCTTCGCGTTCCAGGTTCAGGCGGAATATCTCCTGGACGGTGAATGCTTTATCTTTTTCCGCGATTTGGTCGAGAATCCATTTGGTTTGAGGCACCGGCTCTTCTTTGCCGTCGGCAAGAGTTTTCTTGTACTCCGCACCGCCATCCAAGAAATACAATTTCATCTGCGAAAGACTTTAGGAATGTGCTGCGAACCCTGAAAGATAACCTTACAATCAAGTCCCACCCTTCCTTGTGATCCAAAGGCTGCCATACAATGACTTCGTGACCAGCTGCTTTCAATCCCTCTGCATATCTTTCTAGAGCCTGTGTGATTGGTGGATGTGGGGCCACGACGCCGTCATCGTAGAGAATGGCTATTGTTAATTTTTCCGGTAATCCCAGGCCCCGAGCAACATCCCTTTTCCAGGGCATTTCCAGAAGCGGAGGCTCAGAGAGCCATGGCTCCGCGTCCAGCATGACTTCGCAGAAAAGTTCAAGATCTCTCGCCGATGTAGCCAATGGTCCCACACAGCCGACAATGGCGTCCATTCCATCGTGTGAGCCAAGAAGACCCGAATGGGGGAGACGAGCCACCGAGCCCTTCAAGCCATATAGCCCACAGTGCGCAGCAGGGATCCGGATGCTGCCACCGATATCTGTTCCTACCCCCATAGGGCTTCCGCCGCACGCAATCAAGGCACCCTCGCCTCCACTGCTCCCTCCGGGGGTTAAAGCGATGTTGTAAGGATTTAAAACTCGACCAAAAATGTTGTTGTTCGTCTCCAAAGACTGCAAAAAGAGTGAATCGGCAGCCCGTCGGATGGAAATTGGTCTTGCTTACTAGTAAGGTTTGTGGGTTTTGCGTTTTGACATATATGATCGCCCCCGCATCTCGCAGGATTTTGACGACTAAGGCGTCATTCTCCGACACAGTATTGTTGGCCCAAGCTGTATAACCGGATAAGTGACCTCCCTATTGCTGATTTATGTAATCTGCGCTCACCAATATACCCAGTTGAAGTGTCCAAGCCCTTTACTTTAATGTGGTCTTTGATTGAAACAGGCAAGCCATGCAGCTTTCCAACAACCGTTCCAGTCTCCTTAAGATGTTCGTCCAGCTCCTCAGCTCTTTTCCTGGCTTCGGCAAGACAGGACTCCGTCAGACAATTGGTCACATCCTGAGCACGGACAGCAACCCTGACAAAAGCCTCCAAAACTTGGACAGAGGTGTATTTTTTTTCTTGGATGCCATTGACAATCGTCGTTGCATCGCAATTCACGATCTTCTTCTCCTCGTTTGAGAGACAGGCTTGAGGATATGAAGAGACGTCGCCAGCATGAGGTTTCCCTTCGGAATTAGAAGAGTCTTTCAGCCTCGATTCGCGGTTCTCCCGCTTGCGTTTAACTACAGCGGGTGATGCAGAGGGTGTAGGGTGAGACATTGGGGAGGTACGGGAACCGCGAGCGTTGGGCACAGGAATATAAACAGTGTCAACCAGCGGGGTTTCGAGAGAGAAGGTGGACACGATTATGCCTGTCCTTGGAGTTAGTGGGGAGTAATTGGGAAACCAACTTGCTGTAGATGCGGTGTAGATACTTCATTTAAATAGCATAGGCCGGGGCTGTACACGCGGGCACAGCGTATCCGGAATGTCTGGACCTGCACCAGTAAATTGTTCGAGGGGGGGGTTCAAGATGCGAAACCTAACTCCCGTCAGAGTTCGGCGAGATGCCGGTAAAAAGCACGGGCGTCTATCAGAATCAGTTCGCCCTCAATCTCACGAAACAGCCAACTACAATGTGGATAGTAAATTGTGTTTAATCGCACAAGTAAAAAGCAGGCCGGTGCACAGACATCGATGAGTGCTGGAGTCAGAAGCCAACAAGCGCTGACACTGCCTGACAGGATGGGCTCAACAAACGCAAAGTTTCTCAGGCAACCACTCGTTTTAGAATTACTTATCACGGCCGACAACGTCGAGATCCAATAAACAATGTCTGGCCAGGCAGCTCGCACTCACAATCACTTGTCGAACCGTGCTAAGGTTCGCTCGGTACTAGAGCGCAAACCAGTATTCAAGAGTGTTTTGGAAAATCCCTTTCACATCAAATGGTCCGTGATTGCATTCTCTTCGTGATGGAAATGGTTCCCGACCATATATAGGCCTTCAGTACCCGCAAACCTGCAGAACTTGTGCTTAGCTCGCCTCATGGCAGCCCTCGAAACCATGCCCGCTCGCAGGCGTTCTGCTCCAAACATCCTCCCAGAGAAGGGGAAGCGTGAGCACTCTTGCCAAGAAAATGGAACCACCACAAAAGACCAACCGATGACATTAGATGAAGTCGCAGCTGATCATGCATCTACCGGCTATGGTCCCGGCGCCGTGCCAGCCTTGCAACACCTGACAGTTGGCATTAACCAGGTGACCAGGGTGATTGAGTCCCAACTTCGATTATCACGGAAACACACAGTCCAATGCTCTGCGCAGCCCGGTGATCTCCCCGAGATATCCCAAGAGCTACCCACCCTGGCAATTGTTTTTGTCTGCTACGCCGACATCGACCCATCTGTTTTGGTTGACCATGTACCCCATTTAGTGGCCGCTTGTAACTCCATCCCTGCGAAAGAGGCCGCTGGGATCATCAAATTGATCCCTCTACCGAAGGGTTCGGAATCGATGATCTCCCAAGCCCTTGGTTTACGGAGAGCTGCGGTTATCGGCATTCATGTATGTGGCTCGAATGTTAAGCCCTCAGCGCCTTTCTTAGCCACGTACAATTATCTACAGTATGGATCTCCGCTTTTTGCGACATTTCAAGATATCCTGGACTCCATTCCTATTGTCAGCGCCCCCTGGCTACGCCCCTCAGAAGCTTTGGCTGTTCAGCCCCTCGTACCTACTCATATCAAGCAGCTACGCACAACCGCTCCGAAAGACATGAAGACTGCGAAGGAACAGAGGCAGAAAGCAAGAACAGCTAAGAAAAAGTCATCAGGATCGTCGCGCCGAAAGGGGCGTTTGACGCTGGCAATTGGATTTGGGCCAGCTAAGCCATCCTCTTAGCGATCTGCCCGATGCGGTCAGTGCCAGCCGGACAACTATTTTGACTGTGCTTCTTGAGAGAGGTCGGACCGAGAGCACGATGCACGTTTAGGAGGGCGCTCTTGAATGAGCGCTGGATAGTGGTTGCGTGGGGCGCTAGTCGCGATCGTGAGAAAAGCTTGTTTGCAGTGTTTCCTGTCACGTGGGTCCATATGTACACCAGCGGATAACGTCAAGTACTACTGTAGACGATAGTTTGTTTTATCGCAAAATAGTATCTTCATTCCTGCGCCCCAACCCAATGCGCAATCTGCAACGTGCAATTGGCGCGTTCCATGCTTCGTGTTTGAGGTTGATCTAGATTCTAATCGGTGGTCCAAGGTTTCATCGCCATGTTTATCGCCATTGTAGGGACTCGTGGCTCAGGCAAGTCGACCGTCGAGGATTACCTCGTTTCTAAAGGCTTCACTTCCGTGCGCCTAGCCCAGAAGGATCTCCAGGTAGGGCTACCTTTAATAAACCGTAGAGCCTGGGTGAATGATTGGATTCCATATTACATAGCCCACCTTCGCCACAAACGCCAATGGGCTGCAAAGTCTTTCATTAGGGAATTTGGGGTCACCGCCGAAGATGTTTGGGAGGCAAGCAAGCTACTCCTTTCTGAACATGAACTCCCCGATATCACCGATCGTTTCACCTGGACCACCTCCGTCAACATTCATCTCCCCTGACCAGCTTCTGGATCATGTCACCCAGCACTGGCGCACCAACTTTGTGACAGTCGACTTGACCTCTCTCGAACTTGTCGGTTACTTCGCCAAGCGACCCTTTTTCATGCTTGTCAACGTTGATGCCCCGCTGTTGCAGCGCTATCGTCGATTGCAGGGGTAAGTTTCTGTGCGAAGTGATACGAAGCACATGCTAAAAGGAGTTGCAGTCCAGACTCTGTTTCATTGGAAGAATTCGTTCGTCAAGATGACGAGTGTGTCTTCGGAACCAGCATACGTTCTTCGAATTCTGAGCAAACGCCGCCGGGCCTTCGTGGAATGAACCAATTGGTCAAACTCAATGTTATCAACACGTTCCAATCGATATCAGACCTCCATGCTCACTTAGAAGCGTTGGATATGCTGAATGCTGCGCGGTTAAGGCCTCAGTGGGACACCTATTTTATGGCATGAAACGTTCCCCGTGGCGCGCGTCTAATTAATATTGACCACGTTCCCAGACGCTCGCTGACCTGGCATCTCAGCGGTCAAATTGCATGAAGCGCCGGGTTGGCGCGATCTTGGTCCGCGAGAATCGAATAGTTGCCACAGGGTAAGTCCCTGGGAATTTTTGCATGATGAGATCGATGCCTACTCGAAGCCACCTCAAGATATAATGGAACCCCTCGGGGTGTGACCAACTGTAATGAAGGTAAGCAAATCTAGTTAAATCCGCCGGGAAGAATTGCACATATTCGTGTCGGATCTAGGTGGTTGTGCGCACTGTAATCGAGCTTCAATCGCGGGGGACAATGAATGTCTTTGCCTGCATGCTGAGGAGAACGCCCTCCTTGAGGCAGGTCGTGACCGGGTGGGGTCAAATGCCATACTATACTGCAATACGTGCGTACATCATCACCATTCACGTCCTCTGCTATATCGCCTTTCAGGTGTCCGTGCTTGAAGTGTACTATTAAAATCATTCAGAGTGGCGTTAAATTGGTCGTCTACAACTTGAGCTACAAAGTGTGCGTACATTCACTCTCTCCCTCGTCACATGTGCGAGTGTTAAGTTCCGTCTGCAGAGATGAAGCTTCTGCGAAGCTCTTCCAGGAAGCAGGAGTAGAGATCCGGCGACATGTTCCACCCATGGCACCGTGAGCTCCACCACTCTCTGAGCATCACCAGCCAACTTCTCTTTGTATACTCCACTCCAATGGCACTACTCCCTCAAGAGAAGAGCCATATTATCACCTATGTCCCATCTGACTTCTCTCAGGAAAGCCATGTCACCTGCTATCCGTCCCGACGTAGCCATGAGCGCTAACCATACGGCGTCTTCATTACCTTTGCCGAGAGCTGTGTATAGATCTCTTGCACATGCTTGGAGTTCTTCGTGCGCCTCATGGTGCAAAAACCGCCTGAAGGCAAGAATAACTTCCCACCCGGCTGCATCTTGCATGTGAACTCCGGCTACAGCTGCAGTCATAGTTTTCAGGATTGACCGGTACAGACGATGGGAGTGGGTATATGTCGACTCGGTTCCAACAGCGCCGCGTCCACGGCGTGCGAGAGCATTCTGTCCATCTGAAGCTTCGAGCTTTTTCAGGATGGTGCTAAACTGGGGCCAGATGTCATCCCAGATCCGGCGACCCATGAAGCTGCCAACATGTGTGACCAGTGATTCGACCAACCCTGCTGCCGCGTTGACAACGAAGACTTCAGGGTCGCTGAGGCGGTTCAGGATGTATGGCCAAGCCTGATGGATGGATGGAAGGAGTGCCGCCTCTGATAAGACCGGAGTAGCCGAGCTCAACAGTGCCAGGATCCGGGCCCGGATCACGGCAGATCCGTGTGTCAGGAAGTAGATTGATCGAGAAACCATTTGTTTTGTGAGGGCTTGTGCCGGTGTGGGTGGAGGCTCGTCATTTGGGTCTCCTTCAGCTTGCTTGGTCCCCTTCTGACTACGTTCCTCCTCTTCCTCTTGGTTTAACTCGCCCCATGGTCGACGCGGGGCCGGACCATAGTCGGTGTCGTCATAGTCCTCTGGGACATCATTGCGATGAACGACCCAATCCAACAGGGAGTCGAGGTATTTGACCCTCAGGGAAGCGAGAGGGTCTTCTCCCTTCGGAGCATCATGAACGTATGGCTCGTCAGCTTCGATGACTTTAATAACCTCGCCTAAAACCTCGATCAAACCCTCAACAATAACCTCGTACCCGTGGTATTCGTCGAGTCTGTCAAAACATTCTTCAACCACGTCTCCTGCCTTTTGTACGACGTCACCGCCCACCAGGCGCACCAACACCGCCAAGACCTTGGTAGCATCGACGTCAAGCCACCGCCGGCCCAAACGGCGAGACACTGCGTCAAGCGCATAGTCAAAATGTGAGAGAAGGAGGTTTGCGGGCGATGCATATGAGGTAGCGTTGGCGATGTAGTTGAGTGTAGCAAGCCCAGTTAATGAGCAATGGGGTGTCGGGGACACGATGGAGTGTAGGATAGGATATAGGACGTGTATAAGCAGGGGAGTGAATTTCGCCTGCAGGATGCCCGAACTGATGGCAAGCAGATGTAGGCAAAAGGTTTTGTGCAGCAGTGGTTGCGAGTCGGAGACAGGAGCAGCCAAAGGACGGGGTTCTGATACCTCTAGAGTCGCGCGGATTGTTTTGAAACCCTTGGTGAACTCTGTTCGCAGCAGCGAGTCATCATCTCGCTGTAGGTCGGGCAGTGTGTCTGCGACATCTGCGGGCTCGATGGTCCATAATTTCGCGATATCTCGAGCGAGCCCTCTGGCAAACCTCTCGAGGATCTTGGAATAATTGGTTACGCTATGTGGTTCCTGGTCCTCACTATCAAGATGAGTCCCGCAGACTCCTTCCAGCAGGCGGCCAGCACACCAGAGAGCGGCGACGGCGGTACTGGAGCGGGAACTGCGACCTGTGCTGGTGAACCACTCTACCGCATAAAGGCAGTTGTCCCCGCTCGCGCGACCGAGAGCACGGAACATCCGTGCTAGGGCATCGCTCGCGGATCTCGAGAGAACATTTTTGAATGTCACTTCAGGGAAGACGACCCTCTCCGCAGTCTCTGGGCTTCCTTCAAGAAGGAGTTGTGCGACAGATGCTCGGTTGACGGTGATAGGGGGAGTCCTAAAGTGTAGGACTGAAAGTAGAGTCCAGCCCCATTTTTCAATTCCTCCGCTTGGACCAAGGAGTAGATCTATCCCAGATGAGACAGACGAAACTCCGATACCTTTCGAAGTAGCAGCTGCTGAATGGGCCAATCGGCAGATCGCTTCTACCTGTCCCGCGATATGCTCCACTCTGGAATCTGCCTGCGAAGAGATCGAGCGAGGTAAGGAGCTGAGACTGTCCTTGGAAATCTGCATGAGAGTCTGGAGTAGCGATTGACGCGCATTTGAAATGCTGGAAAGGAGGTCGAGTATGGAGCCAAATGCAGCATCGGCGACCTTAGGATAAGACGAATTGGAGAGCAAGAGTAGCCAAGATAACAAAAGTGGTTGTGATTGGGGAAGGGTCAATGATGTGGCAGCTAGGATTTCTTTCGCCATGCTTGCAAGTGCAATCAATGCTTGCGGCGTCGGGTGATTGACCAAGGGTGTCAGCGTGTTCAATGCAATGTGGAGTTGTGATGCAGACGCCCGTAGCCAGGTGGAGGTACGAGTAACAAGGTAAGGCGCTGTGTCCGTTGGTTTGGGCTCGGCCTTTGGCGCATCGTTGAAATGCGCAAAGTCTTCAAGATCGACTACGCTGTGAATGGTCCCGTCCGCAATGCAGACCGCGTCACCGATTGAGAGGGTCACCACCTTCTGCATGACGAGCAGGGCCCCTGCAACGGCATCCCCATTGGCCCACCCTTTGCTTTCTTGGGTACCAAGGGCGATCCGCGTCATAGTACTGACAACTCCTGGTAGTACGGAAGGGAGAAACTGGGTGGATGCGTACACGCCAACTATCGCAGCCAATAACTGAAGAGAGACGCGCTGTAGTGGCCGGTGAGGGGACTTGGCGGTCAACAGGAGAGAATCCAAGGTCTGCCCAATGATAGGTATAAACCGCGTTGTTTGCGCGTGAGCTTGCAGCTGTGCGAGACGCGTTTGGGCGAGGTATTCTGAAGTCCCTGGCGGCGCTTCTGAACTCTGTCGCTCGCGCACCAAGGCGAATAAACATCGTGCTGCAGCTTCCTTCGTCTCGTCGTCTCGAGCTTTGCCCTTGCCCTTGCCCTCGAGACCACCTATAATGGAACCGCACAGCATAAATATCTGGCCCCATATCTCTAATTCGCAGTTCCACCACCACGAGTTGCATAGTATCGCAAGCACGTTGAGAAGCTTCTCCAGTACCTGATCTGGAATACTAGCCGACGCGTTCCGGCGTAAGATCGTGGATATCGGGAAGAAGGCATAAGATAGCAGATTCGTGGGCAGCTCCGATTCAGAGTGTCCCCTAAGAGTATGCTCAATGGCCGAGAGTAGTTGCAGGACGATGGGTACATTTTTTGGTGTCAGCTGCGATTGCTCGAGCAGCGGGACACAGATCGGTTTGAGCTGCAGGGAAACAGACGATATGAGATCGCAAACCAGAAATTATTGGTCTTACCTTGTCAAATAACTCTTGGTTCTCACCCTTTTTGGTCATTGTGCTGTCCGTCCTTCAGGTACTGTTCAGATCTGAATTACACTCGAGTCCGAGTTGGAAGACGAGATTATGATGCTGGCGGGGGTCGATTACCCTATAAAGGTGTGGCTGCTGCCAACCTGCTGCCAACCCCTGGCGGCCAATAGACTATGGCATTGACCGAGCGCGCGCCTCTCGTTCACAGCTACAAATTGATCTGGTTCTTGGACTTTGCAGCTATCCAGCTCGGCTGTTCCTGATCAGATAAGTACAGTGGTGCGCTCAGAATTTGCTCGCAGCTCAGGTCATTGTGACCACTGTACAACACTTTCCGACCTACCCTCACACGGTGACCCCCGGTTTCCTTGATTTGCGCAGATTCACGCCGCCAGAGGCACAGGTGGCAATATGATTCAAAGCTTCATGAGATTGCTCAGGTGGTTATACCGGGTGGTCGGAGCAACTGGAGCAAGACTAGTTCGTTTCGCTCTTCAAGTTTTCGCTATCTCGAAGTGCAGCCCCTTCACGTCATTGGCAGCGTATTTCTCTATTCATCGCAGGGAATCTTCCGCACAGGATACGATGGGTGCATCTCTCCTTAATTTTGACCAGGTTGTTGCACAATCCAACAGTCCAATGTCCAACCCGCTCCCAAGTTCTTCCTCCCATTCGCTTCGTCCAGGTTCATCTCATATCCCGCGTCAGTCTCCATCACCGACACCTAGTGCCACCAACGCAGAATCGCAGCTACCTAGGCCTTCTCCCACTACTGGCTTACTTCCCGTCCCTGCTCTCTGGGCTGTCCCTGTCGCGCCCAGCGAGATGAGAAGGCAAGACCGGCAAACACTTGTGTATGTTTTCATCTTTCCATTCGATGGGGTAATGCTGATTGCATGTGAAACATCGTTTTGTTGTGAAGCGAAAGAAGCGCCAATAGAACAGCCATTGAACCTGGGCGCATCATGTATTCAGAGTATGCTTATTGTTTGCCCCGGATATAGAGCTGAGCTAATATGTCGTCGTGCTTCAGGGCGGCGCCAGACGGGTGGAGGCGGATTGTACATCCAGAGGGACCCCGCTATTTCTTCCAGGAGGATAAGGTCAGAATACTTTGCCCGAGACTTACAGACCTCAAATGTTAACGTTTCGGCACTACACAGCAAGTTTTCACCGACATCGACCTTACCGAACCGAAGAATCTCGTAGATATTGAGGTCTATGTTGACTTCTTGAGAGAGAAGGAACGTCAAGTGCTTCCGAATCAACACCTCGGAGCTCGTACGCAGCTTGTGATACAACTGGTAGAAGTCGACGATGAAAGAGGGTGGTGTTATTATTTTGTTAACCACAGCAGCCGTGTAGTTTTCTGGGTCGACAATTTCGGCGCTGAGGTCCTGTTTGAAAATTTGGAGGGTGTGATCTCGGATAGTCATATTGGTAAGTGACTCAAAATTGTATGTATATGTATGGTCATCCTATTTTGGCGTTCTTCTGGTAGGATATGCCATCGAGGCACAGTACTGGTCAGTACACTCCGAGCCAGTCACCAAAGGAGGGAGCAAACTAAACTACTTGTCAGGTTCCACTGTGAAATGTTTCCCACCTGCATGCCTTTATCTCCAGACCATGTCCATGAGGTTTGGGGGATGATTGTTCACACCCGCGGTGGTGGGTCTCATCTGTTTCCTGCGGAGTACACACACTCACGAAACTTGGCAGATCATATCACCTCCGTGGCCCCGTTGTCCACATTTGACGGGGATCAGCTCGGACAGTTCTTGGGGGTTGTGCCCTACCTCCAAGGTAGTCATTAGTTTGTGTACTGACCACCTATCGAGCTCACATGAAAACTATAAGCGAGGGTTAACACCTTTGATGACTACGCAGTATGGGTTGTAGGCGAGTGTTCAAAGAAGTGGAAGTTTATAGTTGTTTCACACATTTCTTCTTAGCTCGGGTGATGCGCTCTTTCGGTCGTTGACCTTCTCGGAGAGACCGTGTGCTAGCTGACTTTGATCTTAGTTCGCACAAAGTTCTTCAACTTTTATGGGCAGCCAGGAACGCGTCTGGAAGCGAATCGTTCTGTGTATTCAATGGCCGGAGACGAAGCGCAAGAGTCATCTATATTTTTTACACCTTTAGATTTCCTCCTTTTCTTTGCGCCGTCGGCACACGTTGGAGAGCTGAAAGGAATATGGGTCGACAGACTCATTAACTACCCGCGCTGGAAGAACTTTGTGAGCGGACTGAACAATGAATGGAACGGATTTACGATCTATGTAAGTTCTTCCTTCACCGATCGTGATCGCAACCGCCTAAAGTACTGCCCGAAAGTCCACCGTGATGTTGGCAGTGGACGTGGGCTTTCTTGCTGTTCCTGCTGTTGGGTCACAACCAGTCGCCGCCATCGCAATGTACATGTCTCTCCTGAGCGTCGTTGGGTCCTTGGTATCCTCGCTGCTTCTTGCTAGACAGAGTCGCTCACAAGAGGATTCCGCGCGTGGAGCTGTACGGATTTTCACACAATTTGAGTCTGGAGATCGGCACTAAATGGCCTCCAGGCGTCGTTCATGGACAACATGACCCGCTGGGGCGTAGGACTCAAAGCGCTCGGGATCATGTTCAGTTTACCATTTGCGCTTCTCATTTGGGCGTACGTGACCTACCTCCTTTGTCTGACCTTGACCATGACCATTCACCACAGGATGATCTTCTTCGTGCTGGGACTATCCTGCATCATCTTCAATACAAGTAACCGTGCCACGCTGGCAGTTATGACACCGGGAGCGGTATTACTGGCGGTCTTGGCACTGCTGCCAATGTGGTGGGGAAGAGATTATGGTAATCGGTGGGGGGATTTGACTGGGATGTTCGGATCCGACTACAGTATCGCGAGGGCAGGGGGTACTGTGTGAAGTGTTCCACTCACTCCTTTGACAACGGATGCCTCTTTCTTTCTCTGTGCGCTTCGACAACCTCTGTTTTGTTTCGATGTATCCCTTGTTTTCATTGCACATGGCTTGTCCTCTCACACTTGTTTACACCACTTTTCTGAGTTTCATTCCTTTTCCCTCGGCTTCAAGTTCTTTTACTATGCTTTGTCCTCTCAGTCTACATAAACATGCCGCAGGCCATCATGTATCACCGAACCTTTTTATATATACTTGTACGTCCCACCAAATTATATTCGACCACACAAACCACCCATGGAGTCACATGTATCATATCTACTCTTGGTTCCAACTTCCAAGCGCCAGGGCCCCCGACCATAAGTGTACACTGTGTGATAGGAGCCGAAGAACGGCAAGCCCTTGGGGGGGTCACTTCTATAACGGGAAAGAAACCCGTTGCCGAGCTAGCCTGCGGTTTGCCGCACAAGCTTGGGGGCTGGGCGGTGACGCCAGTGTTTCCAACTTGACTGGCTTGGGGTCCTTCACCTTTGGTTAACTTCATCGCTCACGTTAAGCTTGAGATAATCAAGTGTACGATCTCAGGAAAGGCGACCAAACCTCACATATAGCCAGAGAAACAATCCAATTCCTGTACCGAGTTACCACTACTCCATTGTAATATGGGAGCCCAGGTGAGCATCTTTTCAACCCCCCTCCCTCCACTTCCTTTCCCCAAGCGAGGCTGACTTAAACGGCGACTTGATGCAGGACTTTGCTACTCCGGCCGCCCGACCCCATGTATGTCCCCCTCTGCTTCCCGTCTCCCCTGATTCTGGATCACTGATAGGAAATTTAGCAGAAGCCTACAGCGGTTACGAAGAGTGGAAGGACTGCGCTCGAGAACAAGGTTCTGGAGGCTGCTAAGGCAGCCAAAAATCCACATCCACCTCCACCTCCACTCCCACCGCAGCAGGCAAAGAAATATTCACCCGCTAAGAAACCAGCGAAAGCATAAATGACTTCATGGAGCCACGTCATCGACATGGAATGGCAGTAACTCAAGGCCAGCTGAGAGACTTCTCATCCGATTCGCGCCGGGGTTTTGTTGCTGAGCCTAGGACTATCAGGGTGAAGAACAGACATGCAGGATGGGGGAGATGGAGGAGATGATGAAATGTGATGGGATGAATCTGGGTTGTGTTTCTCGAGACCTCTCGTCTTTAACAGACTGCGCCGGACAAGTGACATTTCACATTCAAATTCCTGGACCCGGTAGGGGATATATTTCATTGGTTCTCGAGTTTGGCGCCTTCGTATTTGTACTTTTGTATCTACCCCTTCTACTGTACTGCATGTATAATCTTCCGTATTACATTTGCCAGCGTCAATTGTAATTTCTCAAGCAACTACCGGATCGAAAACCAGAAAGCAACGTTTCCTCGTCATCGTAAGGCAACTTACTGTGGACCGGCTCCTTGGGGGGTCAATTACCTTGTAGGGGAGTTACTATCCCCTTCAACCAATGCGCCCGGTCTCTCCACAGGCGAGGTTTCTAATTCGTGATCGAGCGATACTCGAGCTAATCACCACCAAACACTCTTTCTTTCGTTCTCAACCATGTCGGCGTAAGTAAGGTGCCCGAGAGTCTTATACATGCCCGATCTACAAGATCATAGTTATTTGTTGATGAGCTTTATAGACTAACCTGGCCTGGACCAGACATTCATTTTTCGTTCCCCGGAACTTGTTTGCACAATCGTTCGTACTCTCACCAGTCATAAAGGTGGGCCATGTCCCCAGAACCAGAGCGGATCCTTCTGGTGGATTCATACGACTCGTTCTCATTCAAGTGCGTACTCGAAGGCTTCCCCAGTTTCGGCTCATCTTAGCAGCCTTCTTCTGCAGCCTTGCATCCCTCTGTCGTCAAGCAGCACCTGCTTGCCAGATCCACATCATTAAGAATGACGAGCTCACCCTACCAGAACTCATGCCATATCTTGGGTACTTCTCGGCCATTATTGTTGGCCCAGGGCCTGGATCCCCCGACATACCCGAGGACATTGGAGTCGTCAAGCACCTATGGAAATTGGACGATCGTCACCTACTGCCAATTTTTGGCGTCTGCCTTGGGCTCCAGAGTCTGGCCACCGAGTATGGCGCTGCAGTGAGGAGGCTCCCCGTCGTTAAGCATGGCCAAGTGTCTATCGTAGAACACACAGGGACGGACATCTTCAAAGGCGTTGGTATTGTTGAAGCCGTCCGCTATCACTCCCTTTATGCCGATCTCAAGGGCAATGAAGGTCTGGAGGAGCTTGCTTGGGCATGTGACGATGTTGGACACGAGAGGACTACTATGGCTCTCAAGCACAGTAGTCGTCCTTTCTGGGCTGTACAATATCATCCCGAGTCCGTCCTCACCCAAGGTGGGGGAATCGAGGTGATGCTAAACTTTTGGCGCCTTGCTCGTTCCTGGAACGCGGCGCGAGGGCGTTCCATTCACACCTGGGGTGGCAACGCAGCCTCCAGATTTGGCTTGCCGTGGCCAAATCCTCACCCACCACTCCCTTCTCCCTATAGCACCTCTTCTCGGCAGGTTCTCACGTCTGCCCTTCATCTACCTGGCTTGGACACGATCTCTATCTGCGAGCTTCTCGGCGTTAGAGACGAGTCATCTCCATTCGTAATGCTGGAATCTCTCGCTCAACCCGGACGATATACTATCATTGGTTGTTTAAATTCAGCCTCTCCTCGCATTACGTATTCTATCGGTGACACCTTCTTGCGACTTCAAGCGGGACACTCATCTTCACTGATCCAACTGGGATCACACGACATCTGGTCATGGGCTTCTTCGTTCATGAACGAACGCAAAGCACGCAATGGCTCTCCTAATGTTCCCTTCTGGGGAGGTTTGGTTGGCTATTTGTCCTACGAGCTCGGTGTCGAAACACTTACTATGCCCTCAACGGCACCTACAAGCGAGAAACGCCATCCCGACATGAACCTCGTATTCGTAGAACGCAGCATCATTCTCGACAACACATCGGACACTATTTATCTTCAATCCATCATAGAAGGCGACGAGGCATGGCTCGCCGAAACAGCAGGACGACTTAAACCTGTTGCACAGAATAACTCTACTTATTCATATAATATCGCGCCTTCCTCAACGAAGGCGCGCCCCAATACTTCTACCCTTATCTTACCAGACAAGGACATCTACATGTCCCGTATCAATATTGCGAAAGAACATCTCTTCGCAGGTGAATCCTACGAGCTGTGCCTCACGGCTAACACAAGGGTCGTCTTGAACGACCCCCTCGCTCCGAGGGCATCTCAAACGTACTCGTCTTCATGGGAACGCTACAAGCACCTCCGCGAACTAAACCCCGCGCCTCATTCCGGCTACCTTCGGTTGCATCCCACAACGCTACTGGCTTCATCTCCAGAGCGTTTCCTATCTTTCTCTCGCCCGCCGAGGTCGACGTATCAACTACGTCCCATCAAGGGCACCGTTCGCAAAGGACCTGGCATCACGCGTGCTGTCGCCGAGAAGGCGCTCAGAGGAAGCGTGAAAGAGGTCGCTGAGAACCTTATGATCGTCGATCTAATACGCCACGATCTGCACAATGTGGTCGGCGAAGACGTTGAAGTAAAACAGTTTTGCGTGGTGGAGGAGTACAAGACTGTCTGGCAGCTTGTCAGTGTTATTGAAGGCAGAGCGCCCGAGGGTGCGGATGAGCTGGATAGCCGTCGCGCCAACGGTGCTCTTGGCTGGGAGGCATTGAAGTGCAGTCTCCCCCCAGGTACAAATTTGTTAACCCGGATTTTCTCGCTCATTGACATGATTCCCTATAGGCAGCATGACCGGAGCTCCCAAGAAACGCAGCGTCGAAATTTTGCAGACGCTTGAGGACAGCGAGCGTAACGTCTACTCCGGTGTCTTCGGTTACTGGTGCGTTGGAGGTGGCGGTGACTGGTCAGTCACCATCCGCAGCTGCTTCAAATTCGACGATCGATACGAGTCCGATCCTTCTCCCACAAAGATGGCGCCGTCTACTCCATCCACTGAACCCGACGATCATGTTGAGGAATGGGTTATGGGTGCTGGTGGCGCTATTACAGCGCTGTCTGAACCTGAGGCGGAATGGGAGGAGATGGTTATCAAGTTGCAGAGCGTTCTTCGAGTTTTTGGTGCTGCGATCCCTCGAGGGAACTGATCACAGTGTGCACAATATTCTTAGCCATTTATTGAATTCAACTTCAAACCATTCTACTGCTATATACTAGCCTATAACCCTGTTCAGATCCTCTGGCGGAGCTAGTGATGAGGTTATTGTTAAGGAATAAACACGAAGGGTATGTCAGCCAACACATGTACAGAACATCCAGATATAATACAAATCTGCAAGCATGATTTTAGGTAATAGCCTTTTAGGCGACGGGAATCAAGCCATGAGGGCAATATGCTTGAGCTCGCTGGAGTAACACTCAGTTGACGGTCCATATGAAACAATACTGCACTTACTTCTGAACTTGCTGTCCTACTTTCATAGCCGGGTAGAGGTTATCTGCTCCCGCGCTGGGCTCAGTCTGGAATGCCCTGGCACGTTCCGCCAAGGTAGGAATAGGAGCGAGATCATAATCCGAAGAAAGGTGCCAGAAGAAAGTTGATGAAATCCGAATGTTTGGACGACCTGGATGGCTGGACTGGCGTTTCGCGATCGTCTGAATAGGGGTTTTGTCAACGATTACATGACAGACGGGACAGTGCTTCTAACCTCGACGGTCGCCTCGTTCACTACAACTTCGTGGAATCCGGCCTTGATGAGGCCCCCAGTGAGGTGCTCGATCTGTTTACCAGCTTGCACGAGCAGATACCGGCCAGTCGGCGGGAATCTGACAGGAATACGCTTTCCCGTATTCCGTGCCCATATATGGAGACCTGGGTATCGCGAACGACCGTGAATAGTAAGGCAATTGAGGTCTGTATGGAAGCCGGCTAGGATGGTATCTTTCTCGCCGTATTTTGTGAGATCAGATGCGGTTGGACCAAGTAGATGTGGGCTGGACTTGGTTTGTGAGATGCTAATCACGCAGGAGATCGAGGAACCATACAGACCCATATTTTCCTGCATCTTTGATGGCTTCCCGAGAGAGTCCGAGACCGATCGCGGTCATCTCTGCGACGTTCTGGACCCTTCATACACAGCTTGCATAAGTAAAATGCAACGGTGAAAGAAAGATTGACTTACGCATCCTTCATGGATTTGCCCCACTTCTCCATGGTTGGTTCCCAAGTTTCCTTGAAGATAGGGGCTTGAGGGATGACATTCGGCGCGTTGAGCGCAGGGTACTGCGTTTCATAGGGTGGCGGCGTGCCCATTTTCCAGAAGAACCGGCACTTTGGGTCAGGATGATGACCCGAGATATCCAGTGGCCTCTCAGCAGGATCAAGATCCGCGATAATGTTCAAGCAAGGCTCGTCCACAGCACACTTTGGTTTCTCTGTGTTCTCGAGAGTGACTCCTACTTGGTAGGAGATCTCGGGACGTTCATCCCTCTTGAGATCTTCGAGTGGTTGGGCGAAGTAGTCCTCGACGAGATCAAGGAAGGTGTTGTTGTCTTCTTCGGACACTCGAGAGTCGTGCACGAGCAGGGCTCCGTATGTTATCAGAGCGTCAGCAGCCTAGGAAACCGGATCTCGTGAGCTCATGCGGGGATTGTCATGCATACCGCACAACTTACCTTCTTACATTCCCCTTGGAGCCGCTCTGAGCTCTCCTCCTCTGACAGGAAGACGTCGAGATCGATGACGGGGAGTGTTTCTGAGAGATTAGACATGGCGATCGCGGGAAGAGAGGATTTCAAAATGTGGTGATGAATCGAGTTTAAGAGTTACACGGCGGCCAAGCCAGCATCAAAAAGAATCATATGCTGCATCTGCTGCCTTTTGTTTCCCAGTGGATCAAACCAAAGATATGTACATGTGAGCCTGTACGCTAGAACTGGATTCATATGGTAGGCACCGTGACTGGCATACGCGCATGTCATTCCATGAAGGTACCCTGAAGGGGTTACCATCTCCCCTGTCTGTATAATGCTATAAGTAAATAAACCATCGATGCTATCGCCAATACTGTAGTCGTCAATTCGTCCTCGAGGTTGAACACGTTCTGTGAGAGTTATCTGAGCCCGTACATGCGGCATGGATGCGTGACTCAAGCTGGCCGGGAGGTGCATCACGTTTCGGCACCTGCCGCCATTGCACACCTCTCTCCTCCACACCCCCATCCCACCACATCTACCATAGTCTCCCCTCGAATAGACATACCTTACAATCATGTTGAAGGTCTGCATGGAGCCTATCGTGACTGGTCTATCGATTCCTTAACCTCACAATGTTCACAGATCCTTTCTATGAAGAAGACCGAGGACGCTGCGGCGAAGAAGAAGCCCAAGACGAGCGCTGCACAGATACGGGTACAGAAAGGTACGTTTAACCGCTCGGAGGGACTGGGTATTCGTGACTGATGCTGCAAGTGCTCAAGATCTGACCGAACTGGACCTACCATCGACAATGAAGACACATTTCCCTGACCCTGCGAATCTCCTGAACTTCACGCTTACCATCACTCCTGATGAAGGTTCGGGGGCAAATTCTCGACTATTCTTCCCTTCGCTGACTCTGATACCTTCTGTCTGCTTGCCATAGGCATGTACCACGGTGGTGCTTTCGTCTTCTCGTTTATCATCAACACCAATTACCCCCACGAGCCACCAAAGGTCAAGTGCACACAAACTGTACGCGATTCTGCCGTCCTCCACTTGTACAATACTTACCAGTGCTTAGATATATCACCCGAACGTTGACTTGGAGGGAAATGTCTGCCTAAACATCCTTCGAGAAGACTGGAAGCCAGTGCTAAACCTTAACTCCGTCATGGTTGGGCTACAGTACTTGTTCCTGGAGCCAAACGCGGACGACCCATTGAACAAGGGTAAGCAGTTGCAGTTCGCATGCGCTTATTTATCTTTTGCTGATCGGACCTCGACATGCAGAGGCTGCCGAGGAGCTACGGAAGAATCGAGAATTATTCATCCAGAACGTCAAGAATTCAATGCGGGGGGCAAATATCAAGGGCGTGCAATACGCTAAAGTGCTCGCACAATAGCCTGTGCCATTGGTAGACTTTACTGGATCCCCTTTTCTCTGCATGCACCGTCATCTCGAGACATGATCAATCCGCGAGGCACGTCGTACAAGTACTAATTCAATGCTATCGTAGTACAGAATGGAACTTGGTGTATATTAGAATCACCAACACAAGTGCTGGGAGGGGAATCGAGACGGTGGCATGCGAACTGATATCGATGCTAGTAAACCCTGAGCGCGAGTGTGTATGCGCTTAACTACCCCTGTAAGTGGTGAAGGAATATGGGCTTATCAGGAGGGGAATATGATAGTGCTCTTCTGGGTTTTCAATTTCAAAAGCGATCTATGCAAAGATGAGTAAAGTCACCATCACCCAATGACGCGTCAGTTACCTCAACCCAAGGATAGAAGCACTTTCGGCCAGTCTTCTCAAAGTATTCTTTTGGTTTGAACACGATCTTGTATGTGCCGGCGTTCACTATCTTTTGGCTTAGTTTCTCTTCGTCTGAGCCGCGTGGAGGTAACAGTGTCATGCAGCGACCATCAGAGTCCGTTGTCCTGATCAGTTCCACGTTCGGATGTTAGATCTAACGCGCTCAGACGAATAAATCAGACGAACCCCTGAGCGAACGGACTAAACACATCGATGTTGCCGCTTCCCTTATGATATACCTGAAGTGTGACCTCTATGCCCTCCGCCGGTTTTCCGGTAGAGACATCGAGGACTAACCAGAGTCAGCGTGCGCGAGTACCACCAGCAGGTAGTCGATCCAGCTCACCGTGACAAGTGATTGGTCCCTTAGACATGTTTCCAATAGGTAGGTATGGACTGGGGAGGAGGTGGGTAACAGGATATAAAGACTAATGGATATTATTGATACGTCTTCACCAGCGTCACTGGTGCCGGTCGGAGCAAGGAGGAGTGATGAATATTAATTATGATATCGACCCCGTCACCCAACCCCCTCGGTCATCATATCCCAATCAGGCAGTTGGCGAGCAATACCCACGTGACCATGTACAGCGACACTTGCACAACGTCAGGAATCGGGATCTGTGTCTCGCGATCAAAAATATGGCTGCTTCATCTCCAGCAGAGGTGCCGCCCTTGGGCAAATATCTGGCGTCTTCAGGTGCGTAGGAGCTATTCTTGAACGTATGCGTGATTTTACTTCATCTGGTAGAGAAGAAAACGAGGGACAAGGCGGTTAAAAACCTTGCTGTATTTCTCTCAAATGACGAAAACAATGTCATGTCAGACGTCGAGATGGCAAAGCTGTGGAAAGGGATATTCTACTGCAAGTTCTCGAAGATGTCTTTCGGGATAATGAATGGCTTATGAGCACTGCAGGCTTCTGGATGTCGGACAAGCCGTTGGTGCAGCAAGCTCTTGCACAAGAACTCGCAGAGCTTGTCCTAACAATCACAAACGTACCCTCGTCGCTCAATTTCCTGAAGGGATTCTGGACTACCACTGTCAGAGAATGGAGCGGTATTGACCGCTTGCGGTGCGTCTCTGTGATGATGCAATAACGCGAAACCCGTGGCTGGTCTGATCTGGTCTCATGCAGGATGGACAAGTACTACATGCTTGTCAGAAGATTTGTGAACGCAAGTTTTAGACTTCTCATCCGAGCTGAATGGGAAGAGTCAGCTATGCAGGAGTACCACTCAATCCTCACAAATGCAGGGGGACCACTTTGGTAGGTGTCATCACAAACACTCCTGGCCGCATTGACCGATCCCGGATTTCCAGTCCCGCCGACATACGCGTCCCAGCCAGCTTAACCTTCCACTTGGCAGAAATATACCTAGAAGAACTCGATAAAGCCCTCGCTAGTTCCGAGTCATCGCTACCCGTGCCTCTACTCGCGTTACTCTCCCCTTTTATCACCCTAGCCGCTCACACCCCCACAAATACGACATACAAACACCTCCAAGACGCAATGTTCGAACCTTTGCTAACTGCACTGAGGCCACGTACTTCGAATCTCCGAAAAAGAGCTCGCGTTTCCGAGTCCCCATTCGAGAATATCATGTCCAATGCATGCACAGATACACCTAAAAAGGGTGGTGCGATGGAGGCTGGTGCTTTGCGGGAAGCAGTTCTACAAAAGTTATTCGACATTGCGAGTGCGGAGGATACGAGAGATGCAAACCGAAGGAAAATGTATGCTCTGTACAAAAACGCTGAAGACGACGATGAAGATAGCGCGGGATGATAGCTCAAATGTTTTTAGAGTCTTTCTCTCTCCCATGCTGCTTGTTCTCCGCAAACGCGCTCCCTTAGTATGCGAGGGTGTATTATAGGTCTGGTAATTCCCGCTGTGTCAACCTCGTCCAAGTCGTCTCCCTCCACCACTCGTCCATGCTGTCAATCCGTTCCCATAGAGTCTCCTCATCGACACCGTAAATCTCGTACTTGCCACCATCGAGATCACGGCCATCGCGTTTGGCCACTTCGATGGCGGCTTTGTTTTCGCCCCTGATAAAAGCACGTGTCCTCGTCAATAGCGATGAACTTGAGGGTAGATAACAACTCACTTTAGAAGCTGTAAGAGTTCCTGGCGATCAGGGAAGAACAAGCGTGGTTCCAGAACTGCTAGAATTGCGAGGGCTGCACGGAACAAGAACGAGTCACCTTCGAGTATTACTACATCCCATACTCGTGCGCAGGCCTCGAAGGGAAGATGGTCCAGAAAAAGCGGTATCAGCCAGTCTGGCAGGTAGGCAGCTGGGGATATTTGATGTTGCTTGAAGTTAAAGTATACTGCGTCGCAAAGCTTCTCAGCATCCGCATAATCGTGCCAGGAATGTGAAACTCACTTTTTGGCATCCCGTCGGCCAGCAGTGTGTCGAAAATCCTGATAACTGGGTCAGACACCGCACAGAAGGACGCAAAACTGGTCCTGACCGATAATAAGCTTCAACCTGGGTACTGCGGTTCAGTCAGACGCGTGTCCTCTCGCACTGATCTCACTTACATCATCCTTCGTACCCGAGCCTCCATAGAAGGACCTCATACAGTGTCTCTCCAGCATATTTCTCATTACTACGAACCCTTGGGGCGCGGGCATGTTGATCAGGATCATGGCTGCTACTCTTGATGCTCCGTGGGTATATCCTAGACCTTCGTCTGCACGCGAGACGACCCAGGCGCAAAGCATGTCTTTTAGGTCTTGGTATAGTGGGCCTGTTTCGGGATGGAAGATGTGGAGAGCGGGGAGAGTGGTGAGGATATCTTTTTCGATGGCTTGGAGAGTGTCAGGAGGGAAGACCCCCGAGGATAGAGCGCGCTTCGCACGGGAGAGGCAGGTACGATAATTATCTGAAGGAGTCAGTTCTTAGAAGGAACTCATCAGAACCAGTCAGCAAGAAGAGATACCTTTGCTCAGGGCGAGTGCATTACCAGCGGCGCGCTCCCACATCGACGCACGTAGTTTTGTAGGTATTCCGTTCCACCAGAGTCTCCGTAGGCCTGGGTTTTTAAGTACAACGCGCCAATCGGGTAGAATTTCCTTCTCCCAGACGTGTATGGACTGCTCGATCTTAAGTTCTCGTGCCAGCCTGCGTTCTTGAAGTGCAGTCCTTCGTTTCTCCTCTAAACATCCCGGTGAAGTTCGTATAGTCGAGATAGCTGGGATAATACTCACCTGCCATTCGACTTTGCTTCATCATAGCCTCCCAGTCGGCAAGATGTTTTTGATCCTCCTGCCGACTCTTAGGGGGTAGGAAGTGCGGTCTCGTTTTGCTCATCACCTTCTGGAACGTGGTTGGTCCGGTTGAGCGCGATGGTCTGTGACTTTGTTGGGGCGGTGCCGAGACTGTGGGGAGCGGAAGTGACGAAGATGCCGGGATAGGTGGTGGTGTTGATTCGCGAGACGCGGACGTTGGGGCTGTCGTCTCTCGGTGCCCATTACCCTCTTGAGATCGTCTGTCTGTGTCAGAGTGACTTATATTATCACCGTTCCCGGTGGTGACAATGACACGATTTGATGGGGGTTCCGACGCGTTGATGTGCACTGTGGGGTACGCGGAGTCCGCTTCGACATAGTCTTCACCGTCTGACACGTCCGTATGCCCGTTAACCTGATCCAGAGGTTCGGGATCCTCTGATAGGGATATGTTGGATAATGGAAGATCAAGTTCGACGGGTGTATGTGGTTGTGAAACGCGTGACATAGAGTCGGATTTGGAATCGCAAGTGCTACCATCAAGGTAAAGCGTCGATATCGATGTATCCTGTTCATGAACTGAGCTGCTCTCAGTAGCCTGTTCTTCGTCACGGCCCTCCCCAGCATCCCAATATTTCTGCTCTGCGAGTTGTTTCCGTAGGGCTGCGGAGCTGAATTCGAGCGCTTCGTCTTGATCCTCGCCGTCTGAGAATGCATCGTCTAGGTTGAAGGTTGTTGGAAGGCCTTTGCCTGCTTGTCGCTCTAAGCTTTGGTGGGATTCGCTGGACATGGGTGAATAGCTTTAGCGTTTACTTGGGCACTGAACGTTACCCTACGTCGATGGTACTT